>ML108848.1:0-74638 GCA_003697995.1 Taxidea taxus jeffersonii | reverse complement strand
ACACACACACACACACACACACACACACACACACACACGTGTTTTCCAATCAGCTTTTTGATGCACCACTCCTAAATACATATTAAATAAGCAAAAATCATATAATTAAAGAAAAGTCTCTAAAAGCAGCTAAAACAGAACAATGAATTCAGGGAAAAAAATAGAGACAGAAAAGAGAAGAAAAAAATATTCATTCTATAGTTAATCTTCCTATTTTCTCTTCAAAGAAGAGAAAATAATGTATCCATGAAACAAAAAAGGAGCATTTGGAAAGCAATAAAGCGCCCTTGGACTTAAAAATATGATAGCAGAAATGACAGCTCAGTAAAAGAGTCAAAAGATAGAATTTTAAAAATCTCCCAGAAAGTGAACAAACAAATAATAAAAGCCTTATAACTTTTGGTTGAAATCAGACATTTAAGATGCATTTGCTTTATCAGCCAAAAATTTATTCAGGAAGCCTTGGTTTAGGAAATCAAGTTTTCAATATTTCCTGTTGAATCCACGTCTAGCGTCTTAGACGTGAAGGGACCCCACCCTCCTTATCTTGTGTCTAGACTTCCAAGAATTACTTCAAATGCAGAGACATTTGTATGGATGATTCCATAAAATCAAATGCTGATTTCTAGTTAACGAATAAAGTGTTACTGACTGAGAAATAGACCAATAAGCCAGGAGGAAAAAACAGTCCAGAAATAGACCCAAGTATATATATGAATGTAACACTTAGTAAAACTGGCATTTTAAAGGAGAAAGGAAGAGCTATTCAAGTGTGTGGGTATTCAGACAATCGAATAAACTCCATTTTCGATTTGGGAAAACTATTTTTTTTAAAGATTTTTTATTTATTGAGAAGGAGACAATGAGAGAGCATGAGAGAAGAGAAGGTCAGAAGGAGAAGCAGACTCCCCATGGAGCTGGGAGCCTGATGGAGGACTTGATCCCTAGACTCCAGAATCATGACCTGAGCCAAAGACAGTTGCTTAACCAACTGAGCCACCCAGGTACCCTTGGGAAAACTATTTAAATTATATTACTACTTCACTCCTTACTCCAAAATAAATTCCAGATGAATAAAAAACTCATTGTAAACCATGAAGCCATAAAAGTATAAGAAGAAAACATAAGTGAATATGTTTGTAATATTGGAATTAAGAAAACATGCCATGAAATACAGAAACTGTACAGGCAAACATTGAGAAATTTGAGTATATAAAAAATTTTAAATTTCTGAACAAGAATAAACATGTAAACAAAGGCAAAACAAACTAGTAAAATCACTACAATGTATATGATAGGTAATTGGCTAGTTTCCTTATATAAAAAGTTCTTACAAATGAATAAGGAAAAAATCATCCAAGTGTATCAGTCAAGATCCAGTCAGGAAAACAGAAACCATGCTAGGTAATTCAAACAGGGAAAATTAATGCATCTGGTTACACAGATGCTGGAGAGTTAAAAGACAGTTGAGTAATACACTTGGAATTCATGTCATACACAGAGAGCTAATAGTGTTAATTTATAAAGAGTGCCTGAACCCAAAAAGAAAAACCAACCACTCCACATCACACAAAGTATATGAAAACAAAACTCTCAGATAAGAAAATACAAATGGGTCTTAAATACTTGAAAAGGCACTCAATCTCATTCAAAAGAAAAAAAAATTATAAATGAGATAATATATTTCATTTATCATTTTGGAAAGATCAAAAGCCATTAAAAAAAAAATAAGGCCGGACTTAAAGCCATCCAAAATAATTTCAGCAGAAAACATGTTACAGAATGGTATGACCATTTACTGTCTAAAAAAAGAGAAAAAGAGGGACGCCTGGGTGGCTCAGTTGGTTGGGCGGCTGCCTTCGGCTCAGGTCATGATCCTGGGATCGAGTCCCGCATCGGGCTCCTTGCTCGGCAGGGAGCCTGCTTCTGCTTCTGCCTCTGCCTGCCACTCTGTCTGCCTGAGCTTGTGCACTCTCTCTTTCTCTCTCAAATAAATAAGTAAATAAAATCTTTAAAAAATTTTAAAAAAAGAGAAAAAGAATATATATTTATACTATATACATAAAATATAAGCACATATAATTAAACATATAAATATATATGCAGATAGGGTTGCTTGGGTGGCTCAGTAGGTTAAGTGTCTGACTCTTGATCTCAGCTCAAGTTTTGGTTTTTTTGTTTTTTTTTTAATATTTGAGAGAAAGAGAGAGAGTGCAGGAGGTAGGGGGAGAGATAGTGGGAGAAGGAGAAGCAGGCTCCCTGCTGAGCAGGGAGCAGGATGTGGAGTTTGATCTCAGGACCCCAGGATCATGACCTGAGCCAAAAGCAGACACTTAACCCACTGAGCCACCCAGTCATCCCTCAGCTCCAGTCTTGATCTTAAGGTTATGAGTTCAAGCCCCACATTGTGCTCCATGCTGGGTATGGAGCCTACTTTAAAAAAAAAAATAGAAAGAAAGAAAAGAAAAGTGCCTGGGTGGCTTAGTCGGTTAGGCATCTGACTCTTGGTTTTGGCTTAGGTCATGATCTTAGGATTGTGGGATAGAGCCCCACCTTGGGCTCCATGCTCAGCATGGGGTCTGCTTGTGATTCTCTCCCTCTCTGTCTGTCCCTCCCCCTGCTCACCCCCTCTCTCTAAAAATACATATTTAAATACACACACATATGTACAATAATAATCTCTGGAAAGACAGAGAAGAGTGCTAATAATTGTTTTTGTCTTCAGGAAGGGAACCTAAATAAGCCTTATGTATTTGTATTGTGGCAAAATACGCATAAAACTTACTGTTTTTACCTATTTTAAAGTACAATTCTGTGGCACACAATTCTGTTGCACAACACTGTGAATGCATTAATTTTAATACATTCACAGTGTTGTGCAACTATCAACATTATCTAGTTCCAAGTCAATCAGAGAAAGACAATTATCATATCTCTCTGATATGAGGAAGTTGTGAGGCAACATGGGGGGTTTGGGGAGTAGGAAAGGAATAAATGAAACAAGATGGGATCAGGAGGGAGACAAACCATAAGAGACTCTTTTTTTTTTTTTAAGATTTTATTTATTTATTTGACAGAGATCACAAGTAGGCAGAGAGGCAGAGAGACAAGGAAGCAGGCTCCCCTCTAAGCAGAGAGCCGGATGCGGGATTCGATCCCAGGACCCAAGCGGAAGGTAGAGGCCTTAACCCACTGAGCCACTCAGGCGCTCAAGAGACTCTTAATCTCACAAACTGAAGGTTGCTGGGGGTGGGGGTGGGGGGTAGGGATAGGGTGGTTGGATTATGGACATTGGGGAGGGTATGTGCTATGGTGAGTTCTGTAAAGTGTGTAAACCTGGTGATTCACAGACCTATACCCCTGGGGCTAATAATACATTATATGTTAATAAAAACATTAAAAAAAAACCCCATTATCTAGTTCCAGAACATTTTCATCGCCCAAAAAGAGATCCTATACTCATTAGCAGTCACTTGCATTCCACCTTCCCCAGACCCTGGCAACCACTAACTTGCAGATAAGAAATCTCTATGGATTTGCCTATTCCGGATAGTTCATATAAATGGAATGGTATAATATATGGCCCTTGTATCTGGCTTCTTTCAGTTACCATAATGTTTTCAAGGTCATCCAAGTAGTAGCATGGATCAGTACTTCATTTCCTTTTATGGCTGAGTAATATTCCATTGAATGGATAAACCACATTTTGTTTCTCTTTCGTCAGTTGATGACATTTGGGTTGTTTATAGGTCTTGACTATTGTAAATAGTACTGCTTTAAACATTTGCATAAAAGTTTTTGTTTGGACACCTGTTTTCAGTTTAGGGGAATATATACTGAGGAGTGGAATTACTGGGTCATATGCTAATCACGGAGAACTCTATAGTGACTTTCAAACGTTATCCCATATGCATGTTACCCAACTGAATACGGGCCATTGTAATAAAAATAAGTAGAGACAAATATTTGGTTCGCTAGTCAGAGCTCAGCAGTCCTGCAAAATCAGCACTGGTTCAATAAGTGGCCTTACATAGCTTAAAAGAAACTGAGGGGAAGGAAGTAAAATAGAATCCAATTTTAAAACATGACTCATAGAACCAGTAGATCTTCAGGCTACAAATGCTACCCATCATTAACTATTCCAGTAGCACTGCCCTGGTGAGCGTGGGAAGGGATGTGAGCATGTTTTCTAAATCCATAAAAAACAAAAAACAGTTGAAGCGATAATTAAAGTTGACTCGGGCTGTGTGATTACGTTGGTTGGTCTGTTAGCTGCGTGCTCTCTCCGCGGGAGTCCTGGCTCTCTCCGCACCACCGACGTCCTCTAGGGGGCGATCATGGGAGAAGCCCGAGTCCCCGGCGTGGCTCTGAACTCGACGCGGTGAGAATTCCTCCGGCAGAGCTTCTACGAAGGCACAAAGAGGAAGCACTGTAACAAAAAATCCCGTGCGGGGAGGACTCTTGGAAAACATAATTTTCAAGCCCTGTATTTTTATAAACAAGGAGACTGAGACACAGAGCGGTTGCTGATGGTCACAGAGACTTTAAGCACCAAGTCTGGAAAGCTCTGCTGTGCTCAGTGCCAAGCATGGAGAGAGCGGCTTTGCAGGTCCCCTAGAATTGAGTTCGGATCCCTCCTGCTAACCCCCTTTAGTCCCCCTCTAGTCCTCCTCTGCCCAATTGTGGCCAGTTACTTAACCTTTCTGAGACTTTTTTTTTTTTTTCGTTTTCTTTATAATGGGGATAATAACACTCAGGTAATGATTAAAGGAAGGAATGGTATCATGTACCTTTAGGATCTTCCTTATGTTGGTGCATTGTCGTTCTCAGTAACTATCTGTCCTGTGGATGAGTATGTCCTTCCTCTAGCCCTCTAAAAAGCAATGGTTGCACTGCTGGAATAAATCTTTACTGCTGATATTTTAGGCAGGATCTTATGGGCTTTTTCTCCCTTTTTAATTTTTTTTAAAGATTTTATTCATTTATTTGAGAGAGAGAGAGCATGGGGTGGGGAGGGTCAAAGGGAGAAGCAGGCTCTCTGCTGAGCAGGGAGCTGGATGTGGGACTCATCCTGGGACTCCAGGATCATGACCTGATCCCAAGGTAGTCGCTTAACCAACTGAGCCACCTAGGTGCTCTCTTATGAGTTTCTTACGTTTAGAAAGCAGACCCTGGGCAGGGAATGAAAGGAGAGTTTGGGTTGGTAGCAGTACTCCAGTTGGGAAAATCCAATTTATGGAGCCTCTTCAGCCAACACCCCAGGGGCCTGCATTTCTGTCAGTCAGAGGTCCTTAGAGCTCCCAGGTCCTGACATTCTCTGCCAGAAAAGTGGGGGCCCTAGTGAGGCAGACAGAGTCACATCCCCCTTGGCCCAGTACCTGCCTCCCCTCCCCCAGCACTCTGACAAAAGAACTGGTCTGGCTGTTTCAAGTACTACTAATCAGAGCATTTTATGAGAAGTGCTGTTTATGCCCAGCTACCCAGTGATCATCAAACACACCAGAGTAATGTGATAAATTTTATTTTGATTGCATTATGGAATTGAGGTCATTTTCTCAGTCTTCATACTTTATATAGCATAAATTTTTTTTACAAATTAGGTAGGAAGTTATAATTCTTGCAATTGTTTTTTGGAGGAGAATGGAAGCAGGACAGGGAAGGGATTAAAATATACTTTTTCCGGGGCGCCTGGGTGGCTCAGTTGGTTGGGCGACTGCCTTCGTCTCAGGTCATGATCTTGGGGTTCCAGGATCAGGTTTCATGTAGGGCTCCCTGCTGGGCGGGGAGTCTGCTTCTCCCGCTGACCTCTCTCCTCTCATGCTCTCTCTCTCTCTCAAATAAATAAATAAAATCTTAAAAAAATATATATATATATACTTTTTTCCCTATTAAAAATATTCCTACAGTATACAAAATACAGAAAATAGAGGAAAAAAGAAAATCTCCCATATTTATAACATTCCATTGCTGTTAATATTTTTCAGTGGGTTTTAAAAACATTTTTAAATGTCCTTTTTACAAAGTTATAATCATGGTAACATTTCTTTTGTTTGTTTGTTTGTTTGTTTTTAAAGACTTTATTTATTTGACACACAGAGAGAGAAATCACAAGCAGGCAGAGAGGCAGGCAGAGAGAGAGGGGAAAGCAGGCTCTCCGCTGAGCAGAGAGCCCGATGTGGGACTCGCTGCCCGGACCCGGAGATCATGACCTGAGCCAAAGGCAGAGGCTTCACCCACTGAGGCACCCAGGCGCCCCATGGTAACATTTCTGAATTTTAAAACTTGGCCTCCTCAGTGCTTAGCAATGACATTCATTCATTCATCAAGCATTCCCCAAATGCCTATTGGGATATGAAAATGAATTAAGGTCCTTCCTAAGACGTTGTTCCTTCTTCTGTCAGAGTATTTTCAGCTTGTTTATGTATCTGCTAAATGGTTCTGTTCATGTGGGTGGGGAAAGGACAGTGATGGATTAAAGGAAGAGTCGAAGAATATAACTGGTGACAGCAAGGAACAGCAAAGAGCCTGGTATGGCCAGAAACAGAGGCGTTCCAGTCAGTACTGCTAAGTGAATGTCACCCCGGCATGCCATCCACACACTTTCCTTTAGTCCTTGTAGTTCAAAGGGGTCCTTAAATTGCATTTCCTTCTGCCTCCTTTCTTTCAGGTTTTAAAAAAATGTTATCTGTGTGTTTTTAAAAAATGTTATCCTCTTCAAATCGAAACCAGTTTTTAAAGATCTCATTCCTCCCACTGTCCTCTATCTTCACCTTCCACTTAACTGAGAACTTGCCCATGACTTTGAGTTTTCCTCTTCTAGGCCACTTACATGGATCCCTTCTTAGTCTGATTTTCCCAGTGTCTAGAACTGTCCCTGGTTTAATTAAGTGTTCAGTTAAAGATCTCTTGAATGAGTGAGTGAATTTTCACTTGCTGTCATACCCATGCCAGTTTCATTTATTTGTGGTGTGGTTTTTTGTTTTTTTCTGAACCCACATGAGTTGCTGTCAGTTTTTCATTCACTCTGTTCCTTTCCCTGGGAAAGGTGCCAGGTACTACCTCCCAGGGGTGTCTCATTACTCACCAGCCTTCTTTGGACTTTAAGAGGCTGGAGATCTTTTTTTTTTTTTTTTAACAGAAGTTGTATTTCTTTAATCAAAGATTTTATGTATTTATTTGACAGAGAGAGACACACCAAGAGGGGGAATACAGAGGGAGTAGGATAGGGAAAAGAAGGTTTCCCGCCAAGCGGGGAGCCGGAGGCTTGATTCCAGGACCCTGGGATCATGACCTGAGCCAAAGGCAGACGCTTAATGACTGAGCCACCCATAGGCTAGAGATCTTTTAAGCAAGGAGAGAGAGAATGCCTGCCTGCCTACCTACCCAGCACTCAAAAGAGCAGGCTGAGCAAACCAACACTCTCATGCCTTGGACCTTCTCCAACTTCACCCCAAGATTCCATCTGAGTATGACTCTAGATACCATCAGCACATCACCCTATAGGAATGAGAAGGTACAAGTCAAGCAAGAAGTAAATCAGGGTTCCAATTTGAGATTAGAACAAGATTCGCACTTTCTAGTCAAATCCAGATTTTCATATCATACCCCAAAGCCTTTATGGGGCTATTAGAGAGAAACAGGACAAAGACCCTGGACTAGGGGTGAGGAGACCTGGGTTCTCCCTCTGGAGCTTTGATATTGTGCACATGGTCAGCAAGCTTGGACTCTGAAGGTATCGGTTTCTTCACTTATCTATAAAAGGGTGGGTTGGACTAGATGATCTCCAAAAGTCATCCAAGTGCCAAAAATCCCAGTCCAAGATCCTAACTCCAAAGAAAAGGCTGCCACATGGTATTCAAATCCTCCTACACTGAGTATTTTGTAAGCTAGTGTCACTACCACCCGGGGTCCCGCAACACTGCCACATTACAGGGACCTAGATTTCAGACAGGCTGGGAAAGATGGTGCATGGAAGGAAATAGATCAGCTTATTTGAGGGAGCTCAGCGCTGAGAAGAGCTGATGGCACTGCCCCAATTTTCAGGAGACTGACATGCTTCCGAACGCCACTTGATGTGTACTAAGAACGCTGCCAAATAGACACTACTGCTCTCTTCCCACCCCACCCTTTCCACCCTACACTATACCCTGTCCCCCATCACCTCTTCCAGGATGCTGCTCCTGGAAACCAAGGTCAGATCAGAGGGTTTGTTGGATAAGTGTGAGTGTCTCCATGACAGGAGGGTCTCCCTGGTTCCTCAGAGTCTTGTCCTCCAGGGCCTCTGTTCCCCACACCCCAGTGCCAGAGACAAACTGGCCAAATTCCTTTGAAAATGTTCTTTCTCCATGCTCCAAGCTGTCACTCCTATTCTCCAGTTACCCAGGCTCACCCGAGGGTGTGGAGATGGCTTTGGGAAGGGTCTCTTATAGGGGCTCATGTACCATAAATGAGACTAGAGGGGCTGATTTCCTGGGCAGTGTCTGACCCCTTTAGTTGGCAAGGGTGTAGCCCATCTCCTGTGGGGCCTGGGGCTGCCAGTTTGGGGCCACCCCCCTTTCCTCTGAATCCTTCAGTCCTTGCCATCTCCTCTGTAAAAACCCAGGTTGCAAGGAAGTGATCTTTGTCTCCCAGTGCAAATATTCTAGCAGGCTTCTCTCCAGATATCCACTCCATGGCAAAAGTAGAGCTTCAAAGGTATGCAGAGGATGAAGTTAGTGATTTGTGTTTATGAGGACCCTACTTTATGAATGGCAAGAGTTATATGTTCTTCATACATTAATCATTCCTCACCAATGGGGTCATCACTATTATAACCCCTGGTGGGTTGTTTTTTTTTTTTTTAAAGACTTTATTTATTTATTTGTCAGAGAGAATATGCACAGGCAGACAGAGTGGCAGACAGAGGCAGAGGGAGAAGCAGGCTCCCCACTGAGCAAGGAGCCTGTTGTGGGACTCGAACCCAGGATGCTGGGACCACGACCTGAGCCGAAGGCAGTCGCTTAACCAACTGAGCCACCCAGGCACCCCTATAACCCCTGTTTTATAACTTTGGTCCTGCAAGCTGCAAAGAGAATAGGTCCAAGGTCACATGGTTGTGAAGAGGTAGAGGGACATTCAAACTCAGTTATGTCTGTTCCCAAAGCTAAAACTCTATCAAGTTGCTGTACTCAAATGTTTTTTAGATCCTACTGTATGCAAAAGCCTGGGGGCATGATGAATGTGCAGATGAATGAGGAATAGGTAGCTCTTGCCTTCCAGGGATGCAATTTCTTTTTCTTTTGTTTTGTTTTCTTTATTTGACAGAGATCATAAGTAGGCAGAGAGGCAGGCAGGGGTGGTGGGAAGCAGGATCCCCACTGAGCAGAGAACCCAATGTGGGGCTTGATCCCAAGACTCTGGGATCATGACCTGAGCCAAAGGCAAAGGCTTTAACCCACTAAACTGCCCAGGAGCCCCTAGGGATGCAATTTCTAACTGTGAAGTGGTGTGAACATGAAGAATTCTATTCCAAAGCAGACTGACATAAGTGCTTTCTCTAAGGTACAAGCAGTGTCTATGGGAACTGGATGAACCAGAGAGATCCATTCACACTGTATATGTGGGGAGGGGATGGGAGAGGGGAAATGTGAAGAGGGGAGGGGGAAAGGGAAGAGGGAAGGAGAAGGGAAAGAAAGAGGGAAAGAGAAAGAAAAAATATATAAGGTGGGTACTGGAAAGAATGTTTCAAGAGTATTTCTAGAATGTTCCAGAAGAATGTTTCTAGAAGCCTTCAGTCGTTCCCTAGTGGACCTTGCACAAGCTGGGGAGAAACGGGCACTTTCCACTTGCGCTCAGGATCGCATCAGCAATCAGGGCCGCCCATGCAGAAGTGTGGAGAGAAGCAAGGCTGACAGGTGGGTCAGCACCAAGGGTAGGGGAGCCTTGATGCCAAGGAAGGGTCTGGCTTGCTTCTGGGAGCAGCGGGGAGCTGCTGAAAGCTTCTGATAGAGCATAGGCAAGAAGAGATGACTGAAGTTTGCAGTAAGAACTGGCAGTGGGGAGGCAGAGATGAGGTCTTTGTGGTTCTTCCCTTTGGCCACCGCCTGCTGCTAGGCTGGGCACTCAGCGGGAGACATAAAGAGGTCGATTGCTTCCAGCAGTGGGAGTTCCCTATCTTAGCGGAGGCTGGGCATAAGACCCTAAGGTCCTGTGGGAGACACTCAGAGGAGGGAGTGGCCTGATTTGGGGCTGGGGGGTGACCACAGGAAACTCAGAGTTCTGAGGTAGGAGGAGATGGTGGACAAGGGCAGAGGGAATGGGAAAAGAAACACATTCTGGAACATGGTGAAGAAGTCTTTTCAACTCAGCCAAAGCAAAATAACTGGCCTACATCCCTTACAAATTCAAGTTCATTTCTGACTTTGAAAATCTTTTTTAAGGAAGTGCAGATGAATTTTTCTCCTAAGTGCAATAAAAGCTCCATGAAATTAAGAACCCGGTTGCGCGGGTATTCAATCCACTGGATTCTTTGATTGAATTATAAGAAAAAGAGGTAAATGACCACAGACAAGTTAATATCAGGATGTCAATCAAGAAAACACCTACTATGGATACCACAAGCAGAATCAGCAATGCGAGCAGATGACTCAGCCTGGGACCCATTTGAAGGGTGTGGGGGAAGCAACCCCACCTAAAAGTTTGCTCCACCCTATTCATGTTTTCAGAGGCCTTCAATTCTGAAGAACTTCTGGTGTCCTCCTCCATAAAGTATAAAAGGGAAAATCACACATATGTTACAATTTAACTGCATCCTCTGATTGCGAAATTCTTAACTTCATTAGAACTGATTGCGTGTGCATGTGCCTTTCTGTTTACCTACTTTAAGGAGTCCTTAACCAGCACTGCCCTCACTAGCCTGTCACCATGTCTAACAGCCTATCATTATAAAGACATTTGGGGGGGGCGGGGGTCTTGAAAATGTTTATGTTTTTAAGAGTTCCCTATTGACAAGGAGAGGATGTAACATTTGAAGGCAGCAGAGTGAAAGTGGGAAGAGTCAGGCTGAGGAGGCCGCCTGCATGGCTGTGAGACAAGCAATTTTCTTAGTCTCTCTGGGCCTGTTTCCTCACCTGTAAGATGGGGAGGAAGAGAAGAAGAGTTGTACCCCTTAGGGTTGCCCTGAGGGTGAAATGAATCAATGCACAGACGGATAGCATTCAGAAGGGGACTGGTAAGGCTCTGAAAGTGTCAATATATTATCACATTCATTCTCCTCATTGTAGTTAGATGAGGGTCAGAGAAGGTAGGTAACCTGTCCTAGGATACACAGCTGGGAGCAGCAGGATTAGCCTGGAGTCAAAGCCAAGTGCGTTTGACTCTTAAAGACTCAGCCAGCTCTCCTTCCTATTGTGCAGTGTGCACTTCTCTGAGTGGGAAATCACGTTAGCCTTTCTTTCTTTCTTTTTTTTTCTTTAAATATAACTTACTGGGGCGCCTGTGTGGCTCAGTCATTAAGCATCTGCCTTTGACTTGGGTCATGGTCCTGGGGTCCTGGGATTGAGCCCCACAACAGGCTCCCTGCTCAGCTTGCTTCTCCCTCTCCCACTCCCTCTACTTGTGCTCTCTCTCTCTCACTGTGTCTCTCTCTGTCAAATAAATAAGTAAAATGCAAAAGGGATAAATACAACTTACCTTTTTGATAACCAGTAGTACAAAACTCCAAAGAAATAAAACGGTGTACAGAGAAAAATGAATTGCCCTCCTTCCCTCTGCTGCTCCCACCCAGCCTCCCTCCCCAGAGCCAACAGCTGTTAGCAATTTCTTGTATGTCCTCCCAGAGTAAGCATTAGACTGAGCTTCTCACTGCTTAACACACACTGATTTACCAGAGTCACATAATTCCTCGAGCGCCTCGCAGACGCCAGGGACTTGATGCTGGGCTACTGCTGCCTTCAGAGGGCTCACTGGCTTGAGTCTAGAAGTATTTATGGAGGAGCCTGCTATACTGACTGCTTACTGACTGCTGTCTCCAGCATTTTCCCCTCTGTAGCCATCTCTTTTTTTTTTTTAAGATTTTATTTATTTATTTGATAGACAGAGATCACAAGTAGGCAGAGAGGCAGAGAGAGAGAGAGGAGGAAGCAGGCTGTCCACAGAGCAGAGAGCCCGATGCGGGGCTTGATCCCACGACCCTGGGATCATGACCCAAGCCGAAGGCAGCGGCTTTAACCCGCTGAGCCACCCAGGTGCCCCTGTAGCCATCTCTTTCCCCAGTAGAACCAACATCCTGAGCACAGGAAAGGCCACATGAAGGGAATGAAAACACTCTTCTCCAGCTTGGCTTTACACAGACTTCAGCGAGCGAGGAGGCCTGCCGTGTTAGGAGCCAACTAGAGGATGCTCCAGGGTGCTGGGCAAACATGACATCTCTCTGGGAGCAGTTTCCTTCTCTGCAGAACTCCTGACCTTTCCAGCTCTCTAATCATTTTTCCCCAAAGGGCTCTTAAGAAGGGTCATTTTCTGGGAAGCCTCACTGCTGCTGATCTCTGTTTCCAGCCTCAATGTAGCAGCCACTCCACAGGTGACTGAGAATGGCCAAGAGGGCTCTAAGGCCTTTTCCCTACTTTCCCATCATTGTTCTTCAGATAATAATGTTAAATACCCTTTCCCCCCACCCCTGCTTCTGCCAATTTATAACCAGGTCAGCCACAGCAGAGCTTTCTAGACAATGTAATTATAAAATATGCTCATGACCTTTGATGTGTAATTACATAAATGCAGAAGTTATGGGTGTTGGCAACTTCAGAAAAATGGTTCTGATCATATCACATGAATCCCTGTTCTCTCTTTCCAAACATGAAGTATCTGGCCAAGAGAGATGGAGAATTAAGTAGGGAAGTCACCATTTTGAAAGCAACTCTTATTATTCCCATTTTATAGAGGATCCAGAGAGGTCAGGCCGCTGGCCTAAAGTCACACAGCAGGCCAGTGGCAGAAGCAGGATCCCAGTCTGGCCCCAAAGCCCAGCTTCTTTCCAGTGCATCAGGTACCCCACAGAAAGGCCAGGGACTATGTTCTGGATTTCAAGAATATCATTTTCTGGTTAGCTGATTATTCTAGATAGCTGAATTGTCAGGTCCAATTAAGGTTGGGAAAGAAGAGGGGAAAGCAGAGAGGGAGGTTCTCCAAGCCTAGGATTCTTTTCCCCATCAAAGTTCTACCTCTTAAAGTACATGAGCCTCTCCATTTCAGTGCGTTGTAAGCTCTTCCAGGCACAATCTCCATGATTAGGGTAGGGGGAGTCACACCTAGGGTAGGGGGAGTCACACCTGCATTCTAATCCTTGCTTTTTTCTAGGTAGGTATGTGCTGCCGTTTTAAGTTTGCATTTTCCATGTGACTAATGTGGTTCAGCATCTTATGGGTGTTTAATAACTGTTAATGCCTTTCTTTACTCTCTTATCTCTTATCTTTCTGCATCTTGCACCCTTATCATCTTTCCTAGGACCTAGCAAAGTGCAATCCTGAAAGCTGCCAGAGTCCTGGGGTCCCAGATTTCTCTATGTTGAAAGTTCTCTGTCTGGGGGAGTCAGCAGCCCTATACTGTCTGTCTTCTGTCTACTTCCCAGCCTCATCTTTCATTTTTCCATCTTCTTCCACATGACTCTCCAGCCAGACTGGCAGGGTCAGATCCTCTCCAAGTATCTGAGCATTTGCTCTCCCCACCACACTTTACCTGCTATCAATCAGGTCTCAGGTCATATGTCACTTCCTCCAGGAAGCCCTGCCTGATGCTCCCCCCTCCCCCGCCAATAAGTTTGGGTTAGTAGCCCCTTGTTTGTGGCTAAGCAACATCCTGTACTTTCCCTCCTAGCACTTATCACATTGTGTTGCAATTGCCTACTTGCTGGTCTGTTTCTCTTGCCCTTCCTCATCTCTTGCCCTTCCTCATCCACTTTGTGTATCCCATGTGCCTTGAGCATCGGTATTTACAGAATGATATCTATTGAATGGTCTGGCATGGATCCCTTTAAAGAACAAAAAATCGAACCTTCTGCACCAACTATACTAGAATCAATGATTTCAAGCCATCATCCTCCATCTTCCATTTCCACCTATTTAACAAGCCATCAAGAAAATGAACACTTATTGAAGATATACTGTATGCCAAGCACCAAGACAGGCCCTTTACATGTAAAGCCATTTTCACAATTAGAAGGCATAAAGCTCCTTGTCTAGACAGCACTTCGAAACTCAAAGCCTCTGATGTCCAGTCAGGCAGTGAACAAGCAAGGGGAAAGGAGTGATACCACAACTCTTTCCATCTTGATAGTGGCAAAGAGATGTTCGTAGAGGAGGACCCCACGTAGCACCAGGCTCTGAGTCCCTGTATCTTCAGAGCCTCGCATGGAGCAGGAGCACAGACAAGATTTGTTGAACAAATGAATGAATGGTTGAAGAGAGAACACAGAAAAAATGGACTGGAAGCTGAGGAGACCCACATCCCCCCCCCCCCCGCCGATCTGACCTAATACATTTCCCCCACTTCCTTCAGTGTTGGTAAACAAAACTGGACACTGAAGTATTTTTGTCTTGGGCAGCTGTCCACACTGCCGACCAAGACTGATCCTCACGATTTCTGCTCAGACTCCATTGACTAAAAATGGCTACACCTAGTCACAAGGGAAGCTAAGAAATTTCTAGTTGTGAACCCAGGAGGAAAAAAAAAAACAGGTCTGGGGTGAATAGCCAGCAGTCTCTGCCGCAAGATACAAGGATCATCCTGCCTCTGCCAGTGTCCCTGCATGGCCATGAGCTACCACAGGATCACTGGAGGCTCACTCTGGAAAGGCCCTTGGGGAGTATCTAATTCAACTCCCTGATTTTACAGATGGGAGACTAAGGCCTAGAGACAGAAGGAATCCCTTCACTGTCACAGTTGTTTGGTGCTAGGACCACACTGTTTTTGCTTAATCTTCAGTGCTTTAGCCACAAAGTGGGTCTTTAAATGTTTAAAGAGAACCTTCTCATCATGTTCCTGAAAGTGCTGTGAAGTCCCTTTTTCCGTGATAAAGAAGAAAGCGTTAAAAGCAATACAAATAAAGATATTGGTGATGTAATGACTATTACAATGGCATGAAATGATTCTTTCTTCAGTTACTCAGAAGGTTATTCTGTGTCCTGTGGTGCCTAAGAGACTTCGTTATTAGGAACTTCAGCAACTCCCCACATAATACTGCAAAGTCCTTTAACTGAACGAGTGTATGAGGGGTGAAATTCTATCACCTTTGACAAAAGACTGAGTACTAATTGTGTAAAATTGTGCACTTAATTCACCTTCTTTGAACTTTAGTTCTTCCATCATCAAACTGAAAATGATAATACCTACCTTTCAGGTTTGTTATGGGGATTAAAGAAGAAATGAAAACCACTTGCTACGGTATTTGGCACCTAGTTGGGACACAATAGAAGTTACGTTTCTGTCGTCACATAATTGCAATTCTTTCATGTAATGATACCATCACTCTCAAAAGGAGCATTTTCAACGTTTAATCAACAAATACGATCTTTTCTTAATAGCTGCAACTGCTGAACGAGGTGCCTAGTATGCACACAGAAAAAGAAAAGCATCTGTTCCCAAGGGAGACTGAGCAGAAACATAAAGTAACAGCACTATGTGACAAGCTAACGGGGCAGAATGGGTTGTGGGATTGGAGGCGGGGGCTTAGAAGTCTGTTTAGGTGAGTGATGGAGGACTTCCTTGAGGTTATGTGCTTCGTGGGGAAGGAGTAGGAGTTGGTCAGGTGGAAGGCAAACAGGTGGGGAAGGACACAGAAGTGTAAGGAAGCCCGTTTTCTATAATGAAGGAGCCCTTTTCCATACTGCTGGAACAGTATGTATGTATTTATGTATGTATGTGTGTGTGTATAAATAAATAAGCTTTAGCAAAGGAGAAGGGACGGGTGACTGTGACAGCAGGTGAGTTTTCGATTGATTTATCTTGCCAGAGATGGGGAGCCACTGAAGAATTTTGGGCAGGGCTATAGAGCAAACGGGGTAAATAGGAAGAAATGGGAGGATGAGGCTGCTGGGATTCCTGAGAGTCGAAGAGAGCCCTTGCTCGCTAAAGGCCACGCCCACCCCCCTTCATTCAGTCATTCAAATAGTTACCGAGGACCTGCTGGGTACCAGGCAGAATTCCAGGAGCTGGAAGTCACTCAGTGAGCAGGACTGGAAAGGTCTCTGTTCTAATGGCAGAGACTGATAGTAGATACACAAGTGAGCAAGCAAGGAAGTATCAGATTAGTGCTTCTTGGAAAATTAAACCAGGTGATAAAAGAGTCCCTGAGGCACTGTTCCTCTTCCCCGCCCCCACCCACCCGAATATTCACCAAGCCTTCTCTAGATCTAACTTTGGTCTCCCAAAGAGGCTTTGCTCCTAGAAAAAAAAAAAAAAATCTCTAGGGTAAATAATTAACTCAGCTCTCTGGGTGCTTCCAGTAAGCCTTGCCTGCGTGGGTATAGTCAGACCTAAGTCTTCCCCAGGGCCTGGTCAGTTTGTAATCCTTGCTTGGGGACCTCCGATTCTGCTACAAGTATCACGTACAAGGCTAGGGGAAGGTCACACCAACCTTAAGACCTTTCCTGATCCTTGTTCCCATGGTAACGTATGACCTCCCCTCTCGGCAACACCCCTCGGCTATATATACATATATATATATATATATATATATGTATATATATATGTGTGTGTGTATGTATATGTATATATATACATACACACATACATACATACACATCTCTTTTAGAAGGGAAACATTTGATAGCGTGGTCGAAATCATCTACTCCTCTCCTCTGAAAGGTGCAAACTTTGAAAACACACCCGCCACTTCTGCCAGGAGCACCCCCATTCCCCGCCCGGACCTCGGGGCCGGGGTGGGGGGTGGGGGGGGGAGGGAGCTGGTTGGGGAATCCTCCCGCAGAGGTCCCTAGGGTGGGAGCTGGACCACTAGGGCTCTAAGCGTATCAGAGCTCCTCAGCGCCAAAGGGATGCGAGCCAAGAACAAAAAACCAAACGTTGTAATATGTAGCGAAGAGATTAGGGACAGAGAAAGAGGATTTCCCAGTGTGCACTCATGGTCTTCCCTGAGTTTGACACATTTACTCACCGGGAAGGGTTTTTTTGTTTTGTTTTGTTTTGTTTGAATTATGAAAAGTTTCAGAGACATAGGAAAGTTCTCTCTCTACTTTTAGGGAAATCTAGCGAAAGCCCCAGGAGGGCCTTTCTGATTTTTGCCCAGCTTCTCTGGACTGTTTGATAGTCATAGTTCGCCCTCTGGGGACTTTAGCAGTCAGTGATGACTAAATTAGGGCCCCTGCTCAGAGGAGTTTTTAATTCTGGTTGGAAGGAGAAGATGCTAAGGAAAATCTTCTTCTCCTTCTTCTTCTTTTTCTTTTTCTTTCTTTCTTTCTTTTTTTTTTTTTTAGCAGTTTACACCTCAGGTGCTTTTACATTCCTAATGCTGTTAAAATGATAAATTCAAAGCCCAAAGGAAATTTAGAGATTACCTGGGGGTTGAAGGGGAGAGGCAAATACCTGACATATACCCTCTACTTTCTATGTTCCTGCCCATGGTAGACATTGCTAATCGATCACTCATTCATTATTATCACTTATTTATTGGCCATCCTCCAAGTTACACACATTATGTCAGGAATACAGCAGGAAACCATACAGACTTGTTTGCTACCCTTATGGACCTCCAAGGGGGAGAGGGACATTAAACAAATAATTACATGCATGGAAAATGTTTTAAAAATGCAGAGTGTGAGGGCAGACAAGGGCCTCACATATCTGGAGGTAACCTGGGGGTGGAGTGGGGTCAGGAAAGGCCTCCCTGAGGAAGTGATGTATAAGCTGAGGTCTAGAGGGTAAGGAAACTGAGTCTCTCAGAGGGTGGAAAAAGAAGCATTACATGCTGTTTATGGAAGGCAACATGGGTCATTGCATGCTCCATGGCTAAATGAGAGGGTATGGATACTAAATGGGGAGGGGTAGTTGTCTAGAGAGAACCAGAGTTTGGTTTAGCCAGGCCTTGGAAGAAGAACAGGAGAGAGCTGGAAGGTCAGATTGAGCAAAGGTCTGATTTATTGTTTATCCACTCCCTTCCTAGTGTAGTATGCCCTCAGGGTCTAGTAAGAAAAAAAGGCTTTATAAATTATTGGCTATCTGCTAAGAAGTGGCAATTCTCATGATTTCTCCCATCTTCCTTGTAAGATAAGTATAATTTTTCCAGTTTTACAGATTAAAAAAAAAAAAGGAAAAAAGCCTGGGAGGACTACAGACACTTGATGAAGTTGGCCATCAAGTAGGCAACAGAGCTAGGATTTGAGCAGCTGCACTTTCCACAACTCCTCACTGTCCTAAAATTTCCAGACTGGGGGTTGCTCTAAAAGCAATCAAATAAAACTTGGAAAGCGGCAGAGAGCTTTAATTTCAAAATATTACCGGGGGAAAGGGTGGGCAGAAATGCCCCAGGTGACTGAACATCAAGCCGCAGAGGAGCTTGTGAAAGAAAGCGAGGGGTGGCAGAGGGAGTGTGGGGAGGAGAGGGGGAGTCAGAAGGCGTGAAAAGTGCGTCCCTGGGCTCCTCCGTGACAGCGCTGCGGGGAGTTGCCCAGCTCTAACCACTACCCGGCCCGGTTAATCATTTCCTGACCTTCCTTCCCCCTCTCGCCCGGCCCGCAGGATTGCCACATCAGCCTCCCCCTTCCCGGGGCTCGCCTCCTCGCCCTCCAGCTCCTTCGCCGGGTTTTACAAGAAGCCCCAACTTTGAGGCAGTATTGGTAATAGCTCCTGACGTCCTCAAGACGGTTCCCCAGAGAGATCGAAGGCTGGCTGGTGGGGGGGTGGGAGTTATGCCTGCCCGAGCGGCCCCTTAAGGATTGCACTGTCCCCTTTTCCATAAAGAGGTCAAAGAGCCGGGGATCCAGTCCCTATACGGATTAACCAATTACAAACTCCGTTTCCCTCAGGCCAGAAAGGGTACGGTAACAGCAGCCGGCATTGTGGTGCAAGGTTTAAATGAGATATTGTGTGTAAAGTGCTTGGCTAGAAGACAATAGTGGGTGTTTAACACATGTTGAATCCCTTCCCTTTTTATCACCTGGTAATTCGGACTTCTAGCTCAGCAACCCCCCCTCTCATAAATGTCTCACCTGAACCTCCACTGGTGAGTGAGGTCTGAAAAGTTCAACCACGTGCTCCACGTAACGCAGATGGTGAGTCACAGTGAAAAGATTTGATCCTAGATTCGTGGGCGCCCCCGAGGGCCCAGCCACATAGTACCCAGGTGGGTGGCTGAAGGCCACGTGTTCAGGACCTATTAGTGGGTCAGTATCGCACCTGTCGCAGGGAGCCTAACACTAAATCCGGACTGCTCTGGGACCGACCCAGCTCGCTGGGCCACCGGGAGCCGGTAACTTAACCTCTCTGAGCTTATGTTTTCATGTGTAAAATGTGACCTTTAGTGCTTGTTTGCCCGAGTGGTGTTTTTTTTTTTTTTCCACACTTCTATGAGTGGCTAGATTTCCTACCACAGTGTCGTCAGACCACCACACCACACGCAGGATCAGTCTTCTCTGAGAGCACTCCTTCCGCTACGGTAAATGCAGCGGACCTGCCCCGCGTGCCGGGGCTTGGCGCCCCACCCTTACTGGTGGGGTGGGGGGGTGGAGGGAGAAGACGCGGTCGCCCAGTGCGGCGGAGTTGGGGAGTCATTCGGGAACGCAGCCTGAATCTCTGGGCCACCAGCCTTCACGCTCCCGGACCCCACCCGGCTGGAAGGGGCGTGGGCGTGGCCTGCCTGGGGGCGTGGCCTGTCCGGGGGCGGGGCAGGGCCGGCTTGGGAAGACGGAAGCTCTCTGCCTGGGGGTGGCGGTAGAACCCGGATCCCAGAATTCCACGTTCTTCGGAGCGGGGCTTCTGGAGACGGCGGGTGGGAAAACCCGGCGCCCGGAAGCCTTTGCTTTCTTTGACGCAAGGGCTCGGGACGCAGCAGCCGTCGGCCGAGCGCCCGGCGAGGAGCGACCCCAGACGGAGCCTTCGGAGCCCCTCCGCCCACACGTCTCCAGGTCCCCGAGACTCGGTCTTCCTCGCCGCCCTACTCGTGGCCATGGAGTGTCCGCACCTCAGCTCCAGCGTCTGCATCGCTCCGGACTCAGCCAAGTTCCCCAACGGCTCCCCGTCGTCCTGGTGTTGCAGCGGTGAGTGCTGCCCCGGGGCGGCCCTGTCGCGCACCCGAGGCCCCGGCCTCGCCGGGCCTGCCGTCTAGGGGCCGCGGGCGGGCGGCGCGCGGACCCGGGAAGGGGTGAGGGCGAGCCGGGCCCGGCGGCTGGGGAGGGGTACGCGGTGAGGCGGGCTCGGGCGGGCGCGGCGGGTAGAGCGGCGGCGGCTCCTTTGTTTCCCGCGGCCCGACGGCCCGGCCGGCTGAGGAGAGGCCCGAGAGGGGCGGGAGCCAGCGGGGGCCACGAGCGCGTGGGGGTAGCGGCGGGCGGGGACCCTGGCAGGCAGCTGCCCCCCCACACCGCCCTGCTGGGGGGCTGTGCTCGGCCGGGATGCGGGGCTGTGGGGGCGGGTGTCCGGCCCCCACGATGCGGTCGCACGTGTGGCGGGGGCCAGGCTTGCGTCCCTCCTCGCACTGACGAGAAAAGCGCCGCTCTCCCGGCGCAGCTTTGTCTGGGTTGCGGGGCGCGCTGGGCCCTTTCTCCGCTTCCTTGGCCCCGCTTCCTTTCGTTTCCCTTCGCTTCCTGGCAGGCTCGGGCAACTCGATCCACGCCAGGTGGGAGCCCTCAGCCCCGAGAGGCGCTCGGAATTCGGAACTCGGGCTGCGGAGGTCGGAGTCTTTCATCAACCAGGGAGGGTGAAGTTTGAAAACAGGCTGCAGGCTAAAAAGCTCAGGAGGCTGAGCCAGCAACTGGTTTGGAGAGTTACCGTTCATATGTTTTGGGTTGTCTGAAATTGGGTTAGGATTCCTAGGTTCATGTGCTGTAGAACAGTTATTAGGTTTATGTAATGCTTTTGCGTTGCTTCAGCATCTTAACTCCTTTGGCTGGGCTCTTTGGAAGCCCCAGTGCCCTCTTATTGTCTGCTCTAGCGACTTAGGATCGCACCAGCCACACTGCTTTGATTACTTCCTGGTAGGGCCCTGGTGCCGCCGCTAGAGTCTTTGTTTATTAGCTTTGAGATGATCAATGGTAGCTTGAGGTGTAGTGTAAAATTTGAATTGTGCATTTCAAAAACCTTAAGTTCATTTGAAGAAATAAAGGAAGAGAGCAATGGTACGATTTAGGTGTGTGACATTTTTCTTTGCGGTTTGGAGCTGGGAAGGTAGTTTGGAGAATGCCTTAACACTTTTGACAGGTTACTTCTTAAATGGTGATTATGTCCTTGGAGAGAAACTTCGGCAGCGCCACAAAGAAACAAGTATTCTACGGTTAGGAATAGAAATAACTGCAGTTTTTTTGGAGCTCTCAGAGGTTTGATGCTTTGCTTGACTTTGTAAAGTCAGATTATCTTTTTCTGCTTGACGCCTTTGAAGATTAACTGGTCAGTTGATTTACAGTGCAGTATTGCAGTTTTTTTTTTTATGAGGGTGCAGAAATTAGCTCTCACCTAAGAATTTATCTTCCACAATGAACGTTGAGTATGGAAAAACAAGGTGTATCAAATTGCTTTTCAAATTGATTGGGGGTGCCTTAGCTATAATTGTAGCTATAGCTATGGTGCTAAAACTGTAACTTAATTTTTTTCCCCAAGAGATTTAAAAAAGCAAATGACCGAAGTAAACACTAGGAAAAGCATATCTCATGAGGAATGATGCTCTTGCTCATCTGTAAACTTCAGGGATACTAAGGGGACAGTACACTACTGGCTTTAGGTAAACTCACATCAGATTTAAAGATGGCCTCACTGGGCACAAGCATCTAAAAACGGAAGAGAGTTTATGCAAGTGGCAGATATCCTGTTGTGAGTCAATCTTGCTTTGTCAGTCCGGGAGTCCACTTGACTGTAGAAAAGAGTGCAGAAAACTCAGTATCTCTTGAGGAACTTAAAGTAAAATGGAACATAACTAAGAGAGTTTTGCTGATAGCAACAGCAAACTAGTATGTCTAGTGTTAAGGATGGGGTCATTTCTCTCCCAGGAGAAGGATGGCGTCTTTGCATCTTACAACAAAGTTTTTTTCTGACATTGGTATACAAGGTTAGTCATGTGGTTGGATTTCTAGAACCAATAAAGCTTGTTTAACAACTTTACATGGCTTTTTTTTCTTCTGTCCATATTTTGTGAATTGAAACCATTTCATGTGGGCTCCCATTTTAACCTGTTGGCATCCATTCTTGATATAATCTCGTATTGTATTGAGCTTGAGCTTGTTCTTGCCTGCCTATTTCAGTGATTAAATGATTAGTAAATTTGTGAGCTCTTAACTAATTCATCATCTTGGAGTAATATGTATTTATTCTGGCATTTATTCCCTAACACTCTTGAATTTCTTTTCTTTTTTCCTTTCCTTTCCTTTTTTTTTTTTTTTTAAAGGGTAGCCAGTGCGTTGAATAGTGCTGTGACCGGGTATTGAGGCTGATTACGTTCTTATTAAGGAGGGAAGAAAAAAAAATCTGTTTTGGCAGTAGGACAATAAAAGTAATGCCCTTGCCTTGTTTTCTTTGGGAGCCTGCAATTACACCACGGTGAAACAGCCTTAAGGCAAACAAGCAAATTGCAAAAGGCCAACATCCTAGGCTCTCCTAGCTAGCAATACATCCTTGGACAAGTAGTTCTTTTTCTTTTGAGCATCAGTTTCTTATGTCATCTGTAAAAAAGAATAATACTTCACATTTACTTCACAAGTTGCTGCTAAGATGAACAAAGTAATTTTTTTGTGAAGATGTTGGGAAACTCCTGTAACGCTATGGAAGTAATAGGTGGCATTACAGGCCAGAACATTTTTATAAATAGGACTCCTCATACTTAAATATCTAAAGGCACTTAAATAGGGTCTAGGACAGACTGGCTTTATGCCGAATTATGCTTGCAAGGAGATATATTACTCAACAAGATTAGGGGGTGTAAGAAGTAATTATACTTCAGCATTGACTTGAGCTTCTTATCTATGGAAGGCACTGTGTGTTAGGTTATGTAATTGTGTATTGCAGTGTTTCTCAAGCTTTTTGTTCTCAGGACCCCTTTATACTTAAAACTTACTGAGAACTCAGCCTTTGTATGGCTTGTATCTATTGATATTTGCTTTATTAGAATTAAGACAAATTTTAAATGTATCTTATTAAATCATTTACAAATAACAGTAATTAATCTGTTACTTGTTAATAGAGATATTGGTTTATAGAAAATAACTACTTTTCAAAACAAGATTTAATGAGGAGAGTGGCATTATTTTACATTTCTGCAACTCTATTTGTTGTTTAGCTTAATAGGAAACAGCTGCATTTTCTTCTGCTTTCAGTCTCTTGAGGTATCATACATCATGTAGACTCTGGAAAACTCCACTGCACCCTTGTGAGAGAATGAGGGTGAACAATATAAGTAACATCTTAATATTATTCATGAAAATGATTTGACTACACATGTCCCCCCTCCCCCGACAGGGTTTTGGAAACTCTTAGGGGTCCAGGACCACACTTTGAGAATCTACTAATATACATCTGTAGTAGCAGTGAAGGATAACTGCTGTAATCAGAATAGCTTTAAAAAATTAGAGAAATCCTAAAGGCTAGCAACATGTATGACTTTGCAGAGACTTAAGGTTTTTAAAATACATTAGCTAGGAACAGATCTAGTTCTGTTTGGGTCGTCATCCCATCCTCTCAAAAAAGTTAGTCTGAGTCTGGTCTATGCCTGGGTGGCTCAGTTGGTTAAGCAGCTGCCTTTGGCTCAGGTCATGATCCCAGCGTCCTGGGATCGAGTCCCACATCGGGCTCCTTGCTCAGCAGGGAGCCTGCTTCTCCCTCTGCTTCTACCTGCTGCTCTGTCTGCCTGTGCTCGCTCCTGCTCTCTCTCTGACAGATAAATAAATAAAATCTTTAAAAAAAAAAGTTACAGTCTAATCTAGTTGGTGAGAGACAGGAAGCTAACAGGTTAGAAGATAATCCATGTTGTGGTTAAGGTAAATGTTGAAAATAGCAATTTCCTAATAAGGTAAAAACTGATTTATGTCTAATCTTTGCTAAAGGCATTCTCATTTTAAGTGAAAATTTTTAAAATAAAAACTGGGCCATTCTCTCAAGATTTTTGTTATGTGCACCTACCAGATGTTATTTTCAGAAGCTGGAGACTTGGGCATTTCTTATTTTTGTGGGCAGGACTGAACCAGTGGTAAAATACAGGGGAAAGAACACAAATTGTTTAAAATGATGCCCTAAACACAACTGTTTTAATAGCTAAAGAAAGCCAAAGAATAAGCATTTGGACCTCAGGGGTTTGTGTGAGATTAAATAGCCGATTAAGTTGGAGATATTTTAATAGCATAGGCATGAGAATTTTCCCTGATTAATTCCTCAAAGAGCTGAGAATGCCTCTTTAATTTTCCAGTAAACAGTTGCCCTCACATTATTCTACCCAGGAAAAGTAAATATAAAAGAAGTAAATGTTCTGTGGTTTGGGGTGGATATTAGAGATAATCCTGCCTTTTTTTTTTTTTTTTTTTGACGCTCCATTTAGTAAGCTGAGGGGCTGACTATTGATCCTTACCGATGGCAATGTGTAATTTGTAGTAAAGCTTGTGATAAAGGTGAGAAATTACCTTGATCCAGTGGTAGGTTATTTTATGTCATATTTCTCTCACAACCCTCCGTCTAAAAAAGACTCTTACCCAGTAGATTACATTTTCTAAATAGGATCAGTCATTTGTTCATCCTTAGGTCACATGCATTTAACTGCTTTTTGGTAACACTGTTTGAGGTATTTATTAGGTGCTTAGCGTGTAACAAGACACTCATTAAATATTTGCTTAATAAATGAAGGAACTTTTCTTCCATTTAGATCATGGCTGGAATGGCCTTAAACTTCCATGCTGAAAATAAACACAAAGTGAACTTTCCCGTAGAATGCTTTCACCAGTCCTTTCTCCCAGTATTTTCCTCGGTAACATGAACTTTGACTGGATTATGAGCAAGTGGCCTTCTGCAATGTTACCACAATGAAACTGAATTCTTTTGACATTCTTTGTTTATAGATGGGCAGGTGAACATTTTAGTGTATATGTGGGTGGGACAGTTAAAAGTCAATGGACAGGTGATACTTTTTCACATTAATTCTGGAGGTTAACATTTGAATTTTATATATACTTCTCTGAAGAACTTAAACTCCATTGGTAATAATTGTAAGCTTAGGTCAAATGTAATTGTTTTTCTAGTTTTTCTGGCAGTGCTGCCCCTTCCCCCCAGAACCTTAAACCAGCCTCAGCAAAGTTTCTAAATAATTGTTGGTAGATGAGAAAGAAAGATCTAGAGTCTAGGATGTGCTCCATGTGTTTGTTTGAAGAGGCTGAAGAGGCTGTAGTCTAGGCATTGAGCCTAACATTTTGCTGTTGTGAAGTTTTGACACATTGATCAGAAGTTATTTTCTAAATGGCCTTCTTAATAGTATACAAAGAATATCCTTCATGTCCAAAGCAGAGGTGAGTATGTGAGGGGAGTATGAGTATTGAGGGGAGTATGTGAACTCTTTGTTTAAGTTTCCCATTATTCATTTATTTTCAAAATAATTCCTTCTCATCATTATTTGCTTTTATAGGATTAGCCTTAGGCCTTTGTAACATCCTACTTTTCCCTCAATTTATGCAGTTTCCTTCTTTACTGGAATTTAATAGATTCATTTTTGGATTGTTGAAACCAGATTTAGAAATACATTTTATAGTATTTGTAGCTCAGTAAGCAGAATAGTGAGTAATTTAGCTTGTAGCTCAGTGAGTAATTTAAATTCCTGTTTTAAAATTTAATTGAGTACCTCTTCCATCAGGGAGTAATTTACATGTACATTTTCCCCTAACTTTGTTTTTTCTTTCTTTTGGAGCTTTTCTCTGTTTCTTGAGCTATTTTATATATTTTTCCTTCTTTGAAAAAAAGTGTTATTTCCCTTTGATTAGGCTGCAGTTTCCCACCAACCTACCGATGGGTTTTGTGTTCAACCTAGGCCTTGGAATAGAGTTGGGTAGGTAATTTATCAGTGCTTGAAGTGGAAAATGTATACAGCTTAATGTATTTTAGTGTTTCGTGTTCATTCATAGCTCCTTTAAACATTAGAGCAACTACATTCTGGGTGTTTTAATAGAGCTTTCCTGTACAGATGGCTTAGAAGGACGTATTTAGATTATCAGCAGGGGCTAGTACTTTTTGGAGGGTATATTTGTCATGAAGCTTACCTTGATTGACAGTTTAGAATGGTGAGAATAGCATTAATATCAGTAACAGCTTCTTCATCTTACCTAGAATTTTTTGTGCCAAGACCTCTCAAGGTGCTCTGTGATTCATAAGTCTGATTTGAGAATGTAGATAAGGGTAGGTATCTTTTAAATTGAAAGGAAATTTACCTAAAACTTGTTCATTGCTATTGTATCCTGAAATCTTTTGGGGTTTAGAATGATCTTTGGCTTGAAAACTTGTATGTAGAGAACATCTTATAACCGCTGTGAGTCTGCAGATTTTAGTATCTATAGTAATTCCAGATGTTTCCTCATCTATTCGTTTTACTGAGTAGGAGGAGAATGGAGAACAACATAAAGTAACTTCAAAGAAGTTTGCTAGCGTTTAATCCTGACTAATTTAATTAACTGCCCATCCTTGTAGTTTTTCCTGTTTTATGGATTGTGAAACTGAGACAAAGATTAAGAAAGTTGCTTAAGATGCTTGAGGGTATTAGAGATAGCCCAAAGCTTAGACTCAAATACCATTCTAACCATACTTTTAGCTTGCCTTTTTAAAAAGCAGGGTCTTTATTTTGTCATCCGGTAACTTAGTGCTTAATAATTTAAAGGATTTAAAGTATTTGGAAACATGTTTAAAATAATTCCTTTGAAGATTTTGACATGAAATACGTTTTAAATTCCACATTTTGAAAATAATTTAAAATTCTGTATTTGATTAGTAGTTCCTCTCCCTATTTATTAATTAAATTACAGGCAAGTTGGAACAAGATTGGTAATACAGTTGGAAGAAAACTGCTGTTTTTGAATTTCTTAACTTCATTACAGTTCAGATCTAATTTTTTTGTTGGCTGAAATTCATATTACTTTAGTTCAGATATAATAAACGAGCTTTCTCAATGTAGCTATGGATAAAATGTGGTTAGCTTTTGGTTATTTTTTAAATGTGCTTCTGTTCTTGACGTTGCCCCTTCTCATTTTTTAATTTTGTTTCTAGGAGAGGAGATTCTTCTTGGAGGTAGTTTTCTTGTGGGATGGGGAAGGGAGGGAATTCTTGAGATAGGGAATTTTTCTTTTGCTTCTGGTAGCTCAGAGGTTATTTGAATCTTTGCTTTTAGGCCAACGTACTTTGTTGATTCCATTTAGTTATATTCTAAGATTTTCCAGTTGTATTTCTTGTAAAAGTTAATTATAGTTTAGAGTACAAAGTTTAAAACAGATTTCCCTCTCTTAAGTACGGACAAGTGTGGATGTGTGCTGGTTATAGATGCATAAAATGCAGATGAGCTTAGAGAGGTAATTTCACATTTTGAAAACTATTCTTGAAATTAAACTTGGACATTAAAAAATGAAGTTTATAGTTATCTTAATGTTTGTGTGAACTGAGTGCTTCATTATTAATAAATGCTATGTGAGGGACGCCTGGGTGGCTCATTGGGTTAAGCCGCTGCCTTCGGCTAGGGTCATGATCCCAGCGTCCTGGGATCAAGTCCCGCATTGGGCTCTCTGCTCGGTAGGGAGCCTGCTTCTCCCCTCCCCTCTCTGCCTGCCTCTCTGCCTACTTGTGTGATCTCTGTCTATCAAATAAATAAGTAAAATCTTAAAAAAATAAATTCTAGGTGAGAATTGAGAGTTTATTGTAAAAGACTTATTTATTTATTTTGGAAGAGTGCACACAATCACGCTTGGAGGGGGAGGGACAGAGGGAGAGGTGTTTTTTTTTTTTTTAAGATTTTATTTATTTACTTGTTAGAGAGAAAGAGAGAGAGCAAGCACAGGCAGACAGAGAGGCAGGCAGAGGCAGAGGGAGAAGCAGGCTCCCCGCCAAGCAAGGAGCCCGATGTGGGACTCGATCCCAGGACGCTGGGATCATGACCTGAGCCGAAGGCAGCTGCTTAACCAACTGAGCCACCCGGGCGTCCCAGAGGGAGAGGGTTTTAATCAGACTTTGTGTTGCACTGAGGGGGGAGCCCCACTCAGGGATCCATCATATGACCCTGAGATCAGGACCTGAGTAAAAACCAAGAGTGGGCACCAACTGACTGAGCCACCCAGGCGCTCTTGAGAGTTTCTTTTTGTGATGAATAGCTCATGTGTTTGAAAATATATAATCTACTTGATTTTACCTGAAGACTTTGTATTCTGCTTTAGGATTAAATAGCTCTATCAGTGGGCTGTTTTCCATTTTGAGTAGACGTTCAGTCCTGATATTTTTTCTTTGTTGTAGTTAGGTTTAAGGTAGCTCTATAGAAAACTGCTTGCCTGTTTATCCTTGACCCTCCTTGAAGACTCTTAATGTTATAATAGACTGTTCTTATACTACCTCATCACCAGAAGAGGCGGTTGGTGATTATCATATTCCCGCAGATTTAATTTAACTGACTGTAAGATGCTGCACTTACTGTTTTAGCTTCTTTAAATTTTTGTCCTTACTGACCATGCTCAGATTTTCTTTTTTAAATACTAGATAATTATCTGTTCCTTTGTTTTGAATATTTGTTGCACAATATTAAGATGGTAATATTTGGAGCAAAGTTTTTGAAGATCATACTGCTATTTCAAGGAAACAGTTTTTGCTGTAGAATGTTTCCCTGGGAATATTGATAGATAACATGTTAGAGAAATGCTCTCATATAATACTTTTTTTGAAAAGAACTATTTAAAACTTACGGTCTCTGGGACTAGTACTTAGGTTATTGATTGAAGATTTTTAATTTTGGTTTCACGCTGTAAAATGTCCTTTGACTTAATATTAACTCTAGATTCCACCTAAATTATTTTGAATGTTAATTGTGAGATACATTAGCATTGGACAAATTGCTCTGTACCAGCTCAGGACTCAAGCTTCACTTTATATGTGTGCAGTAACTCCCAGACGTCAACGTTCATGACATGAGAATTTAATTCTGAGAGCTTTATGTACTATATCAGTTTCATTTCAGTTATTTTAAATGCTTTGTGTGTAGTCTTTTCGGAACCTCATTTAAAAACAATTTTAGGGGGCGCCTGGGTGGCTCAGTAGAGTAAAGCCTCTGCCTTCAGCTCGGGTCATAATCCCAGGGCCCTGGGATCAAGCCCCTCATTGGGCTCTCTGCTCAGCGGGGAGCCTGCTTCCCCCTCTCTCTCTGCCTGCCTCTCTGCCTACTTGTGATCTCTGTCAAATAAATAAAATCTTTGGAAAAAGATAAAAATATTTTTAGGCTTTTGTGTTTTTTTTCCTTGAACAACTAATAGATATTTGGGGGGAGATGTGGGTCAGATTTTAAATTTATGTCTACTGGTTGTAAAAAAAAAAAATTCAGGCTCTTGGTTTTTGTTAAAAATTACAACAGCCATAGGAGTTTGCAGGTTCCTCTTTTCTGTAATATTTGTTATCCTAGCCTGTTAAGCAGAGATAAGTATGTGCCCAATTTATATTTTTTCATTCCATTTCTTCATAAATAGTCACATCGACTTCAGGTCAATAAAGAGTTTCCCAGCACACCAGTAAATACAAGTGTGGTATTCTCCACCCCCATGGCTTTGTGCTTTCCTGCTTTCCTTTATTGTTATCACACACAAAAAGGAGGAGAGTCATACAATGCAGATATTAAACCTACTGTTCTCTGAGTAAAGTCTTTGATAATGAGAGGTTCCTAAACCTCTTACTTATTTATTTATTTATGGGTGGGAATGCTTCATTCATATATATATGAATCTTACATTGCATATACTTGCTATTGTTTTGAAATAATAGTTGTGTGGTATTTACATTTATTACCTGATTATTTCTTTTGAAGATCCTGCTACTGTTTAACCATGGATTTATTTACTCAGGCTGTTGGCAAAAGTATGGAATAGTGTCAGATCTTGCTATATTAAATAAATGGAAATATTGGATGTTAGAATTATTCTTAAGTGATCCATGGCTTTTGTTTTCATTCTGCATAATCTGCTTTGTAGGGGAAGTTATTTTTGAAGCAATATACACTCTTGGTGATTTTTCTATGGTTATTTGTGTTTGGTCTTCCAGAGGCAGAGTGGCCCATTTGACTCTGATTTGGTAATCTGCCTTGGCTTTAGTAGTTTTAAGCCTCCTCCTCACTACCCTTTCCCCTCATTTGGAGTCAGAGGCACAGTTCCAGTATTTAGTTGAAGGCTGGTAGAGTAGATGTAGCGTAATAACTTCATTAGGTTTTTCACCAAAGTAGGTCTGAAGAAGTCAGATTTGTGATTACTGTTTTGGGGATTATGTAGTTTCACATACATTGTTTCCATATGTTGTTTTCATTTCATGTTGAAAAGTGATTTCAGAAATTTCAAAATAGAATAAAATGCTTGAGCCAATGAGGAGATCAGCCTTATGGATCAGAATTTGCCTCTATGTGGGAAGTCAGCAGGACCAGATGCTCTCTCTTTTCTAGCTCTTTAGGTAACTAAATCTGTTAATATATAGATGACACATTTTGGCCATTTTTGAAATTACATTCTGTAGTAAAGGACACATATCATTAGCCCTGCAAATTCTGCTTATAGTATACAGGGAATTCAGTTGGTGCCTAGCATACCTCAAATGATAAACTGCTATTGTAATTTTTATGCCAAGTGAGAGATTTTAAAAATACTTTTTAAAATATTTATTTGTCAGAGAGAAAGATAGTGTGGGGAACGGGGGGTGACAGGCAGAGGGAGAAGCAGGCTCCCTGATGAGTGAGGAGCCTGATGCGGGAATCAGCCTCAGGGCCCTGGAATCACGACCTGAGCCAAGGCAGATGCTTAACCAACTGACCCACCCAGGCGTCCCTGAAAAATTTTAATTCCAGTATGGTTAACATACAGTTTTATACTAGTTTCAGATACACAATACAGTGATTCAGCACTTCCGTATATCACCCAGTGCCATGTAATAGATTTTAGACATAATTTTTTTTAAGATGAAAAAAACGGTGTGGGCAATTGCATGAATTGATAGGATTTTATCACTTTAAAGATTAATTCATGGGGGGCCTGGGTGGCTCAGTGGGGTTAACTCTCTGACTTCGGTTCAAGTCATAATCCCAGGGTTCTGGGAGTGAGCCCTGCATCAGGCTCCTTGCTCAGCTGGAAGCCTGCTTCTCCCTCTTCCTACTCCTTACCCCCCTTTGTGCTCTCTCTCTCTCAAATAAATAAATAAAAATCTAAAAAAAAAAGATTAATCGTGTTTTCAAAAAGTAATACACAGACACAGTTAAGTGATAGTATCAGAAGGTTTATTTATTTTTTTAAAGATCGTGACCTAAGCTGAAGGCAGATACTTAACTGACTGAGCCACCCAGGTGCGCCAGTATCAAAAGGTTTAAAACACAGCAGCAATTTCCCGCCCCTTCACTTTCAGTCTTACTGTCCACAGACAACCACACTAAGGTCTATTTAGTTTTCTCTCTCATGCAGGTAAATACCTGTATACTTTTTTTTAAGGTTTAATTTAATGTATTTAGTTGAAAGTGATGGAGAGCAAGCAAGAGAGGGAGCATTAGTGAGAGGGTAGGGGCAGAGGGAGAGGGAGAAGCAGACTGCTTGCAGAGCAGCAGAGGATGCTGAGATCATGACCTGAGCCAAAGGCAGATGCTTAACTGACTGAGCCACCCAAGCACCCCAATACCTGTATACTTCTAAGTAATACACTCTTATTTCTTTAAAATTTATCACTTTTAGGCTTTATCCCTTCACATCTTGGTATGGTAAATGAGGACATTAATGTGTTTGTACCATCCTCCCTTCTGCTCCCTTTTCCAATTCTCAGTATAACTTGATTACAGGTTTTGGTTAACATGGAGATTACTTTTTCTTGAATTTTATTTTTTCTTGAGTTAATAATTGCCTTTTTATTTTTAATTTTTTTTAAGATCTTATTTTTGAGTAATCTCTGCATTCAGTGTGGAGCTCAAACTCACAACCCTAGAGATCCAGAGTCCCATGCTTTACTGATTGAACCAGTCAGGTGGCCCAATAATTGCCTTTTTAAAAAAGTTTACCTTCTATATATTTGCTCCTAAATATACTTATAAATCTGTTTTATGTCTATGAATATTATTTTTCAAGCACTTAAGCTTATAGATAATCTCTTAGTGCTATTTTCCCCCCAAGACCTCCTTTCCAGACATCTCTTCCTCCAATTTGAACTAATTGTTCTCTAGGCCTATTGGACAGTTTTTATCCTCTGATTCCCTTGCTGTTTGTTCTCTTGTATTAGATCTCCCATTTCCTGGATCTCATGTCTTTCTCTTTGTTGATTTATTAGCCTGTTTTGCTGGAGTACATCATCCCACTCCCTTCTCATAGGAGGCAGATTTTTGACCCCATGCAAATCTGATACTTCTATTCTTCTAATTTTATACTTGATTGCTTGACCAACTATAGAATATTAGACAAGATTTTTCTCTTAGAGATATGAAAGTGTTGTTCCTTTGTTTTTAGGCTTCCAGTATTGCTGTTGAGAAACCTGATGCCATTCTGATTACTGTGCCTTCATATATTATATATCCTTTTATTCTTTTCCTTGGAAGCTTTTAGGATATTCTTCTTATCCTTAATTTTCTGAAATCTCAAAGTGATGTGTGTTGGCATGTGTAGTTTTTCTTCTATTGTGATGGGTACTCAAGGGGCTTTTCAGTCTCTATGTTTGATAGCACACTTATCTTTCCATACTACATCTCTTAATTTGTTCTTTTTTCACTTTGAAACTCCTATTAGTTGAATATTAGGTCCTAGGTAGAACTTGCAATTTTCTTATCTTTTTATTTCTTTGCCTTTTGGTTCTACTTCTGAGATATTTCCTTGATTTTTTTCCCTCCTCATGCCTTCCATTGAATTTGGATATTTAGTCATATTTTTAATTTTGAAGAACTTTTGCTCATTTTTCTGATCATTGCTTCTTCCTACATCCCATTGCTATTGTTTTGCAGTATTTTTTTCTGTCACTCCAGGGTTTTACAATTTGTTTGTTTCAAAGTTTTTCTGTGCTCCCTGCATTGTTTCTGCTTCCTCTGGATTCCTCTTTTTCTTTTGTTTCATTTTGTTTTTAGTGTCTATACCCGATGTGGGGTTCAAACTCAATGACCCCGAGATCAAGAGTCCCATATTCTACCAACTGAGCCAGTCAGGTGCCCTTTCCTCCTTTTCTTTTTAAAATGATTCTCTCCAGGCGCCTGGGTGACTTAGTTGGTTAAGTGTTTGCCTTTGGCTCAGGTCATGATCCTGGAGTTCTGGGATTGAGTAGTTCTGTGTCATCAACTCCCAGCTCAATGGGGAGCCGCCTTCTCCCTCTGCCCTCATCCTGCTCATGCGCGCTCTCTCTCTCAAGTAAGTAAGTGAAATCTTAAAATAAAATTATTCTCTCATACTAGAGATTTTTTTCAAGGATTTGTTTTATCTTTGTCTGTCTTCATATGAGTGAGGCACTAAAAAGCTCTGTCAGTGGGCTTCACTGTGAGATGGGAGAACAGGCCATCTTCTTCACTGGAGGTAACACTGAAGATGTCTGTATGAGAACTTCTTTAGGTCTGTTGAGTTTTTCAGTCTTCCTTCTAGGGGCTGTACACCTGGCCACTGATGTTCTGACATCAGGGTATAGGAAGTTCCATGGTTCAGTTGTTCCTTATAGCCCTTAGATCCATTGTTTTCAATCCTGTCCTTCCCCTTGCTGTCTGCTGTGCCCAGTGTCCCTAAGCCCACAGTCACCTCCCACCTGCATTCTTCTCTGTTGGCAGTTAGGTTGTAGCCTCCTTTGTACTACCAAGATTATTACTGCTCCTCTAACTTCTTCCTGGCTTCCAAAAACATGTTGAAATCTTGTGTGCTTTGATTGCCTCATATGTTCTCTTTATCCTTGTATCTCTTTAATTCCTTTATTGTCATTTTTGTGGATGTTAGAAAGGAGAGGAGATAAGAGAGAAGTTGGTTTGCTATGTTTTATTTGATGTCTCTCTCTCTCTCTTTTTTTTTAGAGAGTGTGGGAGGAGGGATTGAGTCAAGGGAGGGGCAGAAGGAAATGGAGGGAATCAATCCCAAGCAGGCTCCACACCCAGCCCCAAGCCTGACCTGGGGCCCAATCCCACTGCTTTGAGATCACTATCGGAGCCATTAATCGAGAGTCAGTGCTGAACTGACTGAGCCACCCAGGTGCCCCTTAGTGTCTATTTTTTTTTTTTTTTAAGATTTATTTATTTATTTATTTATTTATTTGACAGACAGAAATCACAAGTAGGCAGAGAGGCAGGCAGAGAGAGAGGAGGAAGCAGGCTTCCTGCTGAGCAGAGAGCCTGATGCGGAGCTGGATCCCAGGACCCCGGGATCATGACCTGAGCCGAAGGCAGAGGCTTTAACCTACTGAGCCACCCAGGCGCCCCCATTGTCTATTTTTAAATGAAATATTTTAAATCAGTTTTAGGGCAAGATGCTTTGTCCTATCAAAAATGGTTCTGGGACGCCTGGGTGGCTCAGTTGGTAAAGTGGCTGCCTTCGGCTCAGGTCATGATCGCAGCGTCCTGGGATCGAGTCCCACATCGGGCTCCTTGCTCAGCAGGGAGCCTGCTTCTCCCTCTGCCTCTGCCTGCCACTCTGTCTGCCTGTGCTTGCTTGCTCTCTCTCTGTCAAAATAAATAAGTAAATAAAATCTTAAAAAAAAATGGTTCTAATTAGTTACATTCAGATAGTTAAATCATTAAAACTGAAATTTTGCTTTACTTTGTTTGAGTAAAAGATCAAACTCAGATTTACCTTCTCTTACGGACAGAGCAAAATAGTGTTGCTTTTATCAGAGTCAGCAGAAAGAGTAGGTAAACCAGAGGGTTTGACTCTGTTTAGGAAGCCAGATCACAAGCCAGACTTTGGATATGTAAAAGAAATGCAGTTGTAAGATCATTTGGACTACTCTAATTAATATGTTGTAATATTTTTACTGTATTAGTTCATTATCCATCAATTTAGTGGAGTTAATGCTGGGTTCATAAAACTGTTTGCCTCTACACATTGATAATTTGAACTTTCCCCTTGTGTTTTGGTTTTTAAAAAGTTCTTAATTAGAAATAAAGAATAAAATTTTTTTAATTTCAAATTTTTATTTTGATATAATTCTATACTTAAAGAACCATTGCTAAGAACAATACAAAGAACTCCCATCTACTCTTCTTTTCCCCAGGTTTTTATTTAAAATCCAGTTAGTTAACATTCAGTGTAATACTCGTTTTAGGTGTAGAATTTAGTGATTCATCACTTTTGTACAACAGTCAGTGTTCATCACAAGTGCATTCCTTAATCCCCATCACTTTTTTTTTTTTTTATTTGTTAGAGAGAGAGAGCAAGCACAGGCAGACAGAGTGGCAGGTAGAGGCAGAGGGAGATGGAGAAGCAGGCTCCCTGCTGAGCAAGGAGCCCGATGTGGGACTCGATCCCAGGACGCTGGGATGTGGATGACCTGAGCCGAAGGCAGCTGCTTAACCAACTGAGCCACCCAGGCGTCCCTCCCCATCACTTATTTAACCTGTCTCCCCACCAGCCTCTCCTCTGGTCACCATCAGTTTGTTCTCTTAGTTAAGAGTCTTTACCTAGATTGACCAATTGTTAATATTTTGCTCCATTTTTGTTATCGTTTATGTACACATCCTCAGTTTATGTATTTTTTTACCTGCAAATACCTGAGTAATTTGCAGGTAAAATACTCCTTTTCCATAAATACTTGTCTTTTTCCCCCAAGAACAAGGAGTTTCTTTTCAGTAAACATAGGATATTGATCAAAGTCAAACATTTAATACTGATAGAGTAGTAGTATCTAATGCATGTTCCATATTCAGATTTCTCCAGTTGTCCCAATAGTGTCCTTTATATATTTCCTTTATAGCAATTTCCCCTTTGTGTCACACCTGCCTGCTGCCTCCACCAGATCTAATCCAGGATCATGCATTTAATTTTGTTGTCATAATGGTTTAGACTTCTTTAATCTGGAACAGTTCCTTGGTTTTTATCTTTCACATCATGGTATTCTTAAACTCATCTTTAAAATTTTTTTTTAGAATTTATTTGAAAGAGAGAACAGGCACACACATGAACTGGAGGTGGGGCAAAGGGAGAGGGAGGGAAGCAGGCTCCCAGCTGAGCCCCTCCATGGGCTCCATCCCAGGACACTGAGATCATGACCTCCCCTGAAATCAAGAGTCCCACTTTAAAAGGACCTAGCCACCTAGGTGCCCCTGAGATTGTGGTATTTTTTTAAAGAATACAGGCCAATTATTTTATAAAATATACTTCATTTTGAATCCTGATGTTTCCTCATGATTTTATTCAGGTCATGCATTTTTTTGGTAGGAATACTACAAAAGTAATGTTGTGTCTTCTCAGGGCATCATATCAAGAGATTTATGAGGTTGGTTTGTCTCGTTTTCGGTGATGTTAGCTTCAAATATTAAGGTAATATTTGCAAGGTTATTCCACTATAAAGTTGCTATTTTTCTCTTTGCTATTAATAAGTATCTTGTGAGAGGTACTTTGAGATTTTGTGTATATGTCTTGTTCCTCACCAGGCTTTCATCCAATAACTTAACATCCATTGATGGTTTTTTTTAAAGATTTTATTTATTTTATTTGACAGAAAGAGACCACAGTAGGCAGAGAGGCAGAAAGAGAGAGGAGGAAGCAGGCTCCCTGCTGAGCAGAGAGCCCGATGTGGGGCTCTTGATCCCAGGACCCCGAGATCATGACCAGAGCTGAAGGCAGAGGCTTAACCCACTGAGCCACCCAGGAGTCAAGTGATTCTTTTTTTTTTTTTAATATTTTATTTATTTATTTAAGAGAGAGACAGTGAGAGAGAGCATGAGTGAGGACAAGGTCAGAGGGAGAAGCAGACTCCCCGTGGAGGTGGGAGCCCGATGTGGGACTCGATCCCGGGACTCCAGGATCATGACCTGAGCTGAAGGCAGTCGCCTAACCAACTGAGCCACCCAGGTGCCCCGAGTCAAGTGATTCTTGACTGAATCACTTACTACTAGGATGGTTGCAAGATGTAAAATTTTTTTTAAGATGTTGAATTTTTAACTTGTATTTTTTCTAAATATATTAGTATTCTGTAAGGAAGAGCTTTCCTTTCCCTCCCACTTATTTGTTTATTCATTTATGGTATTAGTATGGACTCACAGATTTTTATTTTATTCTTTGGTATCATTATTATTTTGAGGCCCAAATTATCATAGATTTGGCTGGTGGGAGCAACCTAAGCTGGAATTTGGACATGTCCCTATTGTTCTTTGAGCTCTTTCTTTTGGACACAAGATTCTCCAGGCTCATCTTGTACTTAGCCTACCCCAGCCTTGGAACGAGCCATTTTTCCAAGTATCCCTTATTCAGTTTAGTGGGGAATAATGTTTGTAAATTAAGAACTCTCAGCAGATAAGAGCTAAGAAATATAAATAAATACACATGTCTCTCTCTGGGTGTGTCAGGGAGAGAGAGTTAGTTCATATTAATACTTATAATTCCAATTGAGCACCACAGGTCTGGTCTTGTCCCTTTTACTATTTGTAATGCTCTTCTCTAACATTGAAAATCTGGGTCCCATTATCCTCAGCATATGTACTCATTTGCTCTGTGCCATAATCAGAGAAAGTAATTCCAGAACTGCTAACCCATACCATTATAAAGGAAACCCCCTTTAATTAGAGTTCAGTATTTGTTTATGGTTCCTTTTGTCTATGTACTGACAATATGTAAAGTATTATGTTCAAAAGTCATTTGAGTTACTTTCCCTCCATCTTTTAATACACTTATTTATTTGGCATATAGCTGGGTCCATTTGGATTTTTTTTCACCTCTTCCTTAATGATTTTTGTTTTCCTTTTTCAGTGCTTAAAACATTAGCATAGTTCCAGAAGCTAAAACTATACTGAGAAGTTTACTACCCAATCCTTTCACTCACTGCCACCCACTCTTGTAGACAGTTATTCAGATTTATTCTTCCTGTGTTCCTATCTTTCTCTCTAAAAAGGTAGCAGACTACCTATATACTTTTGGACTTTGCCTCTTTCATTTTTCAGTGTATCCTGTATATCACTCTATGTAGAAATTTTACTTATTATTTTTTAACAGCTTCATAGCACTCCATTTGTGATTGTGTCACAGTGAATTGAACCATTCTCCTATGTTTTGGATCCTTTATTTAGGTTGTTTCCAGTATTTTACATTTACAAATAATGCTGCAACTAATAGCCTTGTACACATGTATTTTTGTATTACGAGTATCTACAGGGAAGATTGAAAGTTTTAACTTCTTAGTTGTGTGAGCAATAATGTTTAAGTGTTTTTATAATAATACTTCAACCTATTTGCCTGCCTGCTCTTGTCTTCCCATCTGCTGTGGTCTTACAAATGTACTTAAGGCTGTTGAAGGGAAATGCTTTAATGTAATTATTTTTCTGTCTGGGAAACCTTGAAATCAGAGAGCTGAAAGTGGCCTTGAAAGCATTTTTAGGCAGTACATAGTAGCTAATAAGATATGTTCTGTGTCTATTTTCATTTTAAGCAACTGATTGCTCCTTATATATACTAATCAGTGCTGTTTTACCATCTGAGTACTCAGACTGAACTGTTTTCTGGGACATCTCTCTTAATTTAATTCATGTTAGGTTCCTTCATGTTGTGCTGCTGACAGGTTGCTCCCTGCAGTCACAGAACTGCAGTAGGACAAGACAGTTATACACAGGGTAGAAATGGGGATACGGGCATCTGTTTTCTCTGATAGATCTTACAGCATTAGTCAGTATTGTAAGCTTGAGATCTTCAGAGGAATGGTAAATTGGATTCCCAGATAATGCCGCTGGCTCTCTCAGATGGTTGAGAACTTCCAGTCTGTTGTTCTAATAAATGGCATCATGGCAGAAGGGAGACCTCCTCCTACATTGGTAGATAACCATGTAGAAGATTGGCTAGTACAAATTCTTATCAGAGGGACCATGAATGAATTATATGTGTATTAAGGTAAGGATTCCCTCAGCATAAGGGTGGCCGTGGCCTCCAAGGGGATCCTCCTTATGGTCCTGGGAAGCCTTTTGAATTTGTGTGCGTGTGCCATACAGATGTTATCATTTTCTGTGCATATCCTGATGTGGAAAAGGTTGGAAAAGTAGGCTAAGAGCCAAGGGCATTGCTTCTTAAAGAGAATCTGGTAGTAAGGTGGATAAAGAGGAATTGAATTTCTAGCTACTCGTTAATAAAAATAAGCTGATCACTGTATATTTAATGTGGTATGATTTGAAATCATTCCTCTTTTCTTCTTTGCTAAAACAAGAATTAGAATTTTTTTTTGCAGTTCTCAGTCTGTTTTGAATTTTATTTAGGAAAGCAACATTGATAAATTCATTTTTTACAGCATCTTTTTTTTAATTTTTATTTTTAAAATTTTTTTATAAACATATAATGTAACCCCACCACCCTCTCCTGACACCCCTCCCCCCTGCCCCCCTCAGTTTGTTTTATGACATTAAGAGTCTCTTTTGGTTTGTCTCCCTCCCTATCCCATCTTGTTTCATTTAAGGAATTAGAAATTTTTAAATATTTTGTTTACCTGAAGAAAATGAAAACTCCAATTCAGAAAAGATATATGCATCCCTATGTTTATTGTAGTGTTATTTACAATAGCCAAGATAAGGAAGGAACTCAAGTGTTGATCGACACATGAATGGACAAAGATGTGGGAGAGGGGTGCCAGGTTGGCTCAGTCAGTTAAGCACCTGCCTTTGGCTCAGCTCATAATCTCAGGGTCCTGAAATAGAGCCCCACATCAGGCTTCCTGCTCTGCAGGGAGTCTGCTTCTCTCTCTCAAAAAAAAAAAAAAAGATGTGGGAGACAGACAGACAGACACACACACACATTGGAATATCACTCAGCCATAAAAAAGAATGAGATCTTGGCATTTGCAACAACATGATGGACCTAGAGGGTATAATGCTAAGTGAAATGAATCAGAGAAAGACAAATACCATATGATTTCACTCATATGGAATCTAAAAAACAAAGCAGAAACAGACCTATAAACATAGAACAGACAGGTGGTTGCCAGAGGGGAGGGGTGGAGAGACAGGCAAAATGGGTGAACAAGAATAGGAGGTACAGATTATAGTTATGGAACGTTTAAGTCATGGGAATGAAAGGTACAGCATAGGTAATACACAGTGTTGTTGTACGATGATAGATGGTAGCTACACTTGTGAGCATAGCATAAGGTATAGAGTTATCCAGTCACTGTTGTATGCCTTAAAACTAATGTAACTAGACACAAAACTAATTGCCAACTATACTTCAAAGTTAAAAAAATTTTTTTTTAAAGATTTTATTTATTTACTTGTCAGAGAGAGAGAGAGCGAGAGCAAGCACAGGCAGACAGAGAGGCAGGCAGAGGCAGAGGGAGAAGCAGGCTCCCTGCCGAGTAAGGAGCCTGATGTGGGACTCTATCAGGATGCTGGGATCATGACCCAAGCCGAAGGCAGCTGCTTAAACCAACTGAGCCACCCAGGCATCCCCAAAGTTAAAAAATATTTTTAAATGACTTTGGTCTAGCACATTGTATTGGGTGTTGGTTTACTCAAGGTTTGTTTTGCTTGATTAGATAGGTGAACCAGGATTTAATCTCTGTTCTGAATACCTCTGAGTTCAGTATTTGTCAGTATGATTTTGACACTTAAGTTGCATCTGTACTTAAATATTTTTTCAGAGGAGCATCTTACTAAGTTGTCTAAACCTCTTTGCACATCTTTCAGAATGTACATCTGAACTGTATTTGCTTTCTAAACATATTTATTTTACATTAGATGTATAAAGTTTAATGATTCTGACATTAAGGTGGTTTAGTAGTTCAGTCAATTTTGAAATAAGCTTATCAGGGGATGCCTGGGTGGCTCAGTTGGTTAAGCAGCTGCCTTCGGCTCAGGTCATGATCCCAGCGTCCTGGGATCGAGTCCCACATCGGGCTCCTTGCTTGGCAGGGAGCCTGCTTCTCCCTCTGCCTCTGCCTGCCTCTCTGTCTGCCTGTGCTCTCTCTCTCTCTCTAACAAATAAGTAAATAAAATCTTTAAAAAAAATTTGAAATAAGCTTATCAGAATTGAGTATTTTATCTGATTCATTTGATGTTTTGAATATAATTTAATTTTAGGCCAGATATAGGAGGAGTTTCTGAGAGAGTTTTAACTTTAATCTGACTTATGTATATGAAATTCTTCTAGGCAAAGGAATTGTTAGCTGCAGTTCCTTTTAGTGAGTGTAAACTAAGAGAAAAAATTTTGAGAATTAGTAGTCATGGTATAGGTGGCGATATGTTAACTGTTATATATAATTGCAGCCACCAGAATTAACCCCTGCCAACCATTTTATTCCTTCTAATGTGTTTTTTTTTAAAGATTTTATTTTTACTTATTTGACAGGCAGAGATCACAAGGAGGCAGAGAGAGACTGGGAAGCAGGCTCCCTGATGAGCAGAGAGTCCTATGTGGGACTTGATCCCAGGACCCTGGGATCATGACCTGGGCCAAAGGCAGAGGCCTTAACCCACTGAGCCACCCAGGCGCCCCCTTTCTAATGTGTTTTTAATGGAAAGGAACTGACCATCACTGGTGCTTTCTGTTAGGCCCTTTGCTGTGCACTTTATATCTTTTGTCTCATGAAATCATTAACACAGCCATGTGAGGTAGAGGTGGTATTTGCCCTGTATTACAGATGAGGAAGCTGGCTCTGGAACCAGCTCCTTTAGATCATAGAATAAAAGAACTGGTAGAGCTGGAAGGTTAATTTGAAACCGTTGGTCCTAAAGCCCATGCTTGCTTCATATATCACATGACCTCTAACTTGTTTATTTTGAGTCTGTAGAGTAACAGTTACATTCTTATGAGGGTAACCTAGTCATTTGGTACATTTTTATATTAAAGAAGGAAGATTTCTTGGGGTGCCTGTGTCGCCCAGTCGTTAAGCATCTGCCTTTGGCTCAGGTCATGATCCTGGGGTCCTGGGATAGAGCCCTACATCGGGCTCTCTGCTCAGCAGGAGGCCTGGTTCTCCCTCTCCCATTCCCCCTGCTTGTGTTCCCTCTTTCTCACAGTCTCTCTCTGTCAAGTAAGTAAAATCTTAAAAAAAAAAAAAGGAAGATTTCTTTAGGCAAGAGTCAAGGGCAGGTGATTAAGGCCTTTGCCTAGTTCACCCAGATGATCTGGAGTAGAATTCTGGTCATTGTGTCCTTCCCTTTCCTCCTCTTTCTGGGCTGGCTGTGCAACAGTTTTATGAGAACTTTAAGAGAAAAATGTGAGCTTCCTTGGAAATCTTGGGATACTGGTTATTAGCATGTGGGCTCTTGATTCCAACTACAGAGGCCTGGGATCAGACATTGCTGTGTGAGACAGGGATCAAGTCAGGCTGGCTCAGGAATATGTCAGAACTCAGAGCAAAGACAGAATTGGAAACAGAAATGAAGTAGGATGTTCTCAATTTATAACTGTTCAGTTTCTCAAATTGAACCTTTAGTAAAATCGGAGGTTTCCCAGAATGCTTATTAAAGAACATAATCCAGAGAGGCAAAAGGAATAAAGGCTAGGCTTTGTAGCTTTAAAGGAGAGAAAAGGAATTCTTGCAGGTGCCAATGACACTTTCTTAAGGATCTTTATTCAGAATTTGGGGTTGCTATGGGAATAGTGGGTTTTTTTTGAGATTTTGAAGGTTGTTTTTATAATACAGGGCAACATTAGGAGTGCTAAAGAAAGAATTAGGTTGCCTTATAGTAGTGACAGTACATCTGGATTTGAGTTATTAAAATATTAGAGGGAAAAAAATAAAATATTGGAAGGATACAGAAAGAGACAGTCCCAAAGATGATGGTCGCTTAGTTATGATAGGCCACCATGTCTTTTATTTTCTTACTACTTCTGTTGCAGAGGGGATAGTCTAGCCCTTGTATAGTTTTGATTCTTATGTGTAGAACCTCTTGGAGGCTTCCATCCTCACTCTGTTAAACAACAGTGTCAGTCATTTCAGTGAGTTTGGCAGGTGTGAATGATGGATGCTATATCACTGATACCCTTCTTTCTATAAGTGGTCTTCTGATTATCTACTGCTGTATAAAACTATCTCACATCTTAGTAGCTTTAAACAACCATTTTACTTTGCTTCTGATTTAAACAACCATTTTACTTGGCTGGTGTTGCATCTGCTGGAGTACCTGGGGCTGGACATCTTCTACCAAGATGGCTTATTAACCCATGTGTCTGCTGCTTCTGTGCTCTCCCTTTCCCAGCCCTGCCCCCCAACACCATGGTGTCATATTCTCCAAGGTCTCCCCATGTGGTTTGGGTTTCTTATGATATGTTGGGTGAACAGACGCCTTAGATGGTGGCTACCTTTTCCAAGAGTAAGCATTCCAAGTTATAGCGAAAGGAAGCTGTCAATTTCTTAAGGCCTAGACCTGTAAATGAATACAGAGTCACTTCTGTCTTACTCAGTTGGTCAGGGCAGTTACAGAGCCTGCCAAATTGAAAGAATGAGGACACAGATCTACTTCTTGATGGGAATAGTGTCAAAAACTTTGTGACTATCTTTAATCTGTTACAGGGCTGTTAAACAGAAAGAGAATGATTTGAGAAATACTGAATTGTGACTTTATCAGAAAACAATTTACTTATTTAATGATTCAGAAGAGACATTTATGGATTGCTAAGTTATTTATTTATTTATTTATTTATTTATTTGACAGAGATCACAAGCAGAGAGGCAGGCAAAGGGAGAGGGGAAAGCAGGCTTCCTGCTAAGCAGAGAGCCCAATGGGGGGCTCTATCCTAGAGCCCCGAGACCATGACCTGAGCTGAAGGCAGAGGCTTACCCACTGAGCCACGCAGGCACCCCTGGATTGCTAAGTCTTGAGTAAGAATTGAAGTGAGGCAGGAAAGAGCTGCCAGAAGGAGGAAGGTGGAAAAGGTTTTAATGGGCAAACTGGAAAGATGACCAGGGTGAGCTTTGCTTCATCATTGCCTTTCCTGCCTTGTCCCTGAACTCTTGGTTCTGTGATCTTGGCCTTGAGTCCCAACCTGCCATTTCTGTCCTCTTTGCATTTGGTGCTCATGCTTGGTCTCCTCCTCCTCCAATATTTGGACCTCTGCTTAGTCTCCCAAAGTCTGCATGGGCTCACTCCTTTGGCCCTGAGCATTTTTTTTAAAAGATTTTATCTATTTATTTAACACAGAGAGATCACAAGTAGGCAGAGAGGCAGGCAGAGAGAGAGGAAGGGAAACAGGTTCCCTGCTGAGCAGAGAGCCCGATGAGAGGCTCAATCCCAGGACCCTGGGATCATGACCTGAGCCGAAGGCAGAGGCTTTAACCCACTGAGCCACCCAGGTGCCCCCTCCTGTTGCTTTTTAAGAGAACTGTCCTATTTCCCTGTTCCCTGGGAACCCAATGCCCATTCCCAGAATGATCAGCACTGGAGGATGGGGGGTGACGGAAGATGAGTTTGGCTGCATTCAGACTGCTCTGGCACCTTTGGCAGTTGGTTAAGATAGCTGGATTTCTTCTTTTCTGGCCTATATTATGGCCCTCTGCTCCTCTCCCTGCTTGCACATGTTTTCTCCCCCTCTTCCTCTAAAAAATAAATTAATTTATTAAAGAAAGAATTCCAGGAGGGTTGTTGATAGGCTTTAAATATCAAATGTACTCTGTATTGTTAGGTTCTATGTAGTGAATAATAAGGGAATTGAAGACTAGTGGTTATGTGGAACGTGTAGATGCTGTTTTGTCCTATGAACTCTTTGTCTTCTGAATGCAACGTGAAAACGTGTGTGTAAATAGGCCCTGGTACGCACAAATTCTCTAGTTTGCGGTCTTTCTTATCTTGATAAAGGAGCCTACTGCCATTCCTTTTATAAAAATAGTAAGGAATAAAACCACTTTGGTCTGTAGATCATTTGGATGCCTTCCCTCTACCTCTGTGCCCTGTCAATTCTCACTTCCTGGTTTCCAGGCAAGTTAAAGTTTTGGGGACTTTAGGAGGAAGACATGGCATTAGCATGATTTAGAGGCTGGTGCTCTTCCATCTCTCTCCCCTGCCCAGCATATGTGTTACAGTCTCTACCTTCTGGAAGGTGGCTCTAGTTCGGGAGAGGATTAAGATTCTCTACTTCCTCCAAAAAGGCCCTGTTGCCAAATTGCAGGCCTTGTGGCTGAGGTGAGAACAGGGTGAGAAGAGGGTTCTAAGGCCATAGTGGAAGGAGGAGAGTAGAAGGAGCCTATTTAATACCAACTTCTGGGCTGAGATGCCTGAGCTTAGAAGAGGGGCACTGAGTTTGTGGTTGGAAGAATCCAAGCAAATGGGAGAGATTGCTGGAAAAGAGAGTAACTTTGACAACATACTCTAAGTAAAAGGCAAAACTCCGTTTATGGGATCCAGTGATCCTGTTGGGGCCAAGTGTAACAGTGTGAGAAATACACTGCCCAGCTTTCTTGCTGTGACATCACCTTGAAGTATAATTAGGTCTAATAAAAAGCCCTAATAAGTTCTTAGACTTACCTTTTTTTTCTTTAAAGATTTTATTTATTTATTTGACACAGAGAGAGAGAGACAAGGAGAGAAGGAATACAAGGAAGGGGAGTGGGAAAAGGAGAATCAGGCTTCCCACTGAGCAGGAAGCACAATACAGGGCTCGATCCTAGGACCCTGGGATCATGACCTGAGCTGAAGGCAGACAGTTAATGACAGCCACCCAGGCACGCGTAGACTTATCTTTTTGAACTTCTCTAAGTTCCCATCCTTATAATTCTTTCTGTCAAGTTCTAACATTTAACATTAAAAAAAAACCCTTCAGCTTAATATTTTTATGTTTTACTGGAAAGCTTAAAAACATTTTTATTGACCATGTGTGGTTTTTAAAAAATATATATACACAGTTGACCCTTAATTAATACAAGTTTGAACTATATGGGCCTACTTATATGTGGATTTTTTTCAATTAATATAGTGTAATACTGTAAATGTATTTTCTCTTCCTTAGGATTTTCCTAATATATTCTTTTCTCTAGCTTACTGTATTCTAAGAATATGGTATCTAATACACATAACATACAAAATATGTGTTAATGGACTGTTTATGTTATCAGTAAGTCTTCTGGTCAACAACAGGCTATTAGTAGTTGAGTTTTGGGGGAGTCAGAAGTTATATGTGGATTTTTTTTTTTAAGATTTTATTTATTTATTTGTCAGAGAGAGTGAGCACAGGTAGACAGATTGGCAGGCAGAGGCAGAGGGAGGAGCAGGCTCCCCACTGAGCAAGGAGCCCGATGTGGGACTCAATCCCAGGACGCTGGGATCATGACCTGAGCCGAAGGCAGCTGCTTAGCCAACTGAGCCACCCAGGCGTCCCTATATGTGGATTTTTAACTGCGTGGGTTGGGACTCCTAACCCCTCCATTGTTCCAGGGTTAGCTGTACATTTTAGTTAGTTATGTTATGGTTCACATAGAGTTTTACAGAAGAGCCTGGAAACCTCTAATACTGTTTCCATGGGAGATATGTTTATCCTACAGATAAACCTTTGAAACTCATCTTCCTATAAATTGAGACTGCCTTTTATAAGAGAGTGACCCTTAGGTGATAAAATGAATAATTTTAAGATTATTTATAGTATTCTTTTATTCATGTTATGTCCTGTTCTTTTTTTTTTTTTTTTTAGATTTTTTTTATTTATTTGACAGAGAGAGATCACAAGTAGGCAGAGAGACGGGGCGGGGGGGAGGGGAACAGGCTCCCCGCTGAGCAGAGAGCCCAGTGTGGGGCTTGATCCCAGGATCCTGAGATGAGCCACTGAGCCACCCAGGCACCCTGCCCTGTTCTGTTCTTAACAATAATTGAATATTAACAATAATTGAATAAAGCCAATATTTTTCATCCTATTTTATATTGTTTTGGGTACATGAAAGGTTCTTAATTTGGATAAGGTGAATATTCCCCAATGCAGTGCAATTAAGTGGCTTCAGAATGCCTCATCATACCCTATTCTATATAGCTTTTTAGCTTTCACATGTCTTTCTGGTGTTAAAAGTATTAAGCTCTCAGAAAGTACTATCATTTAAATAGCCAAGACCAACTGTCCTATCACATATTTTTAACTTTCTTATTATAAATATTCATGATAGAAGAAGTCCGGTTTCTTAACTCAGAAAGGGAACTTTTGAGATTTACTAAAAGGCGCAGGCGCTTGTTTGCATGTTGTTGTTTTTTAAATTTAAGCTTTTTTATTTAAACATATAATGTAACCCTACCACCCTCTCCCAACCCCTCTCCCCCCCCACCCCCCTCAGTTTGTTTTATGACATTAAGAGTCTCTTTTGGTTTGTCTCCCTCCTGATCCCATCTTGTTTCATTTTTTCTTTTCCTACCACCTTAACCCCCACTCCCGTTGCATCTCCACTTCCTCATATCAGGGAGATCATGTGATAGTTGTCTTTCTCCAGTTGACTTATTTCGCTAAGCATAATACGCTCTAGTTCCATCCATGTCGTCACAAATGGTAAGATTTCAGTTCTTTTGATGGCTGCATAGTATTCCATTGTATATATATACCACATCTTCTTTTTCCATTCATCTGTTGATGTTTGCATGTTTTTAGAAGTCAGTACTTTTTCCCTTTTACTCTCTTTCCTCATGCCTGTCTAAAGTACCTGTTTATTTAACTACTTATTTTATTGAAGTACAATTCACAAAACATAAAATTAACCATTTTAAAGTGGACAGTTTAGTGACATTTAGTACATCTACAAACACTTCTGTCTAGTTGTAAGACACTTTCATCATCCCAAAATAAACCCTATACCCATCAAGCCGTTATTCCCCAATTTTTTCTCCCCTCAGCCTCATGGTGCCATTTTAAAATTTGAAGTTGAGAAATTAAAAATTAATAAAACTTTTTGAGGTAATTGAGATATTATAAGACTAAATATAGAGTACACTGTTCTAAATACAATAACATGCAGAAATGCATTTAATATACTGACAGTGGAGGGACTCCTAGGTGGCTCATTTGGTTAAGCATCTATCTTCGGCTCAGGTCATGATCGTGGGATTGAGCTTAGCATCTAGCTGCATTGGGCTCTCTGTTCAGTGGAGAGTCTCCTCCTTCTTTCTCTGTCCCCCACTAGTGCTTGTTCTTTTTCCTCTATTTCAAATAAATAAGTAAATAAAATCTTTTAAAAAATAATATATTGACAGTGGAGAAATTAGATCATGAAATTGTATGTGGTATGTGTATTTTTCTAACTATAAGGGGGAACAAAGGAGCACTTAGTAGAAAACACACCAAAGTAGTAGTGATTTTGCTCTAGATTTTCTTTCTCTCATTTAAAGAAGGAAATAATCTTCCATAATTAAAATGGAAACAAACTCTAGATAGTTAAAAACTTGAACCTAAACTTACTATTGTAACATAATTATTTATTTCAGGTTAATATTAAACTTCAACAGCTTTTTTTTCCCAGATTGAGTTATGGTGTTTCTTAGTAAATACTAAGAGAAAAAAAGATTTGTTGGAGGAACAAAACAATAATATTCTTAGTTTTTCAGTCCTCCAAATTATCTCAAACCATGAATACCTATTTCAAGTAAACTGTGTTCTAATTTATGTTTTTAAAATATACTTTATAGAACTTTCTTTTTTTTTTAAAAAAAGATTTTCTTTATTTATTTGTTAGAGAGAGAGAGTGAGCACAGGCAGACAGAGTGAGCACAGGCAGACAGAGTGGTAGGCAGAGGCAGAGGGAGAAGCAGGTTCCCTGCCGAGCAAGGACCCCGATGTGGGACTTGATCCCAGGACGCTGGGATCATGATCTGAGCCGAAGGCAGCTGCTTAACCAAATGAGCCACCCAGGCGTCCCTAGAACTTTCTTTTTAAACTATGAAGACATTATATTCCTTTAAAAATTTTTGATTCAATTCATTAATTCAGTTAATTAACATATAGTGTATTCCTGGCTTCAGAAGTAGAGGTCAGTGATTCATAATCTTTTATAATACCCAGTTCTCATTACATCATATGCCCTCCTTAATATCCACCACCTGCAACCTTTAGTTTGTTTCCTATGATTAAGAGTCTCTTACGTTTTGTCTCCCTCTGTGATTTTGTCTTGTTTTATTTTTCCCTCCCTTCCCCTGTGCTCCTCTGTAAAAAAATCACATTCTTGTTAATATAAGTCAAATACCACAGGGGTATACAAATAAAAAGCCAACAGTCTCCTTTCACATATGGTCTTTTCTTGTACCTGCCTATAATAATTGTTGTTAGTAGTTTGGAAGGTGTTCTTGGCCTTTCAGTCATGTAGCTTACATGCAAATATAATAAAATTGGACCCAATTGGGTAAAAAACTCAAATGCCTTCAGGATGACTCTGGCAGTTAATGTAAATGTGTGAATGCACTAAGGACAGGTAGGACCCTTGCTTGCCAGAAGGGAATTTTACCATGCAATTTTTGTATTCAAAAATAGTTAGGGCCCTGTGCTGGCCAGACAGGCAGTATCCCTTGGGCTGTGTATCATTGTGCTTTCCTAGTCTTCCTTGCCCACCTCTTCCCTCCCAGACAAATATAGGATGAACGTATGTCAGAGATTTATTTACCTCATTAATGAGGAAACCAGCAGGATGGTAAAGCTGATTGTAAAAGCATTTGAGGAATTGAGGAATGAGGTATTGAAGAAAGAACATTGAAATAAATTGCCAAACTCAATATGAAATTGGTTAATGCCCTACTGAGTGGTAAAACCATTACCTTTGGAGGGTGCTGAAGAGGTATTATCTCTACCAAATAAAAATCTGTAATTTTACCTATTAACTTCATAGAATTTGGGTCCTAATCAAAAGTAAGCAGCAGATCAAACTATAATTAAATATATTTGGGAGGACCTGTTGAACAGTGTTTCATTATACATTAAAAAGGCTTACAGTTCTTGATGAACCTTATTTCCAGTTTTGGTTAATTTTTCTTACAGGGAGAAAGGCCTGTTGGGATGTGTAAGGCAAGAGCAGTATAGTAGGGACCAGAACTTGGAAGAGCTTGGTGTCTTAAACTAGGAAATTTGAAATTTCAACAAGTGTTTATTGAGCACATACTACATGCCAGGTAGTGAATTTATTATACTCCTGAATTTATGGTTGTGCTGTGGTGCCCCTCCCATACCCCTCGGATGTGGACTTGTGGTTCTTAAGGGGTTGTATTAGATAGTCACTGGGGAAGCTACTTTTCCCAAAATACACATGTTCTTTGTCCTCTGCCTGATCCAAATGTAGATATCTTGCCTGAGTAGAACATACACATTTTGAAATAGCTTTTAGGTGATTTTTATGTCCCTTCCCTTTTGAAAATCGTTCCTACATTTATTGGGCTTTTTTTGTTTTAGGTTGAATGAGTAAACTGCAAGCAGAATTACAATCAATATTTTTAAAGTTTTCATTCTTTCCTTACCTGCCTCATCCCTGTAATACTGAAACTAAAATAATTAATATCTTGATTATATCCTCAACAAGAATTAAATGCAGTTGTCGTATTTAGAATTGTATTTCATGCAACCAAGACATAAATTTGGGAAGAACTGGATTTAGTCTTCCTAATTGTATCTTTATGTTATGCCTCTCATTAAGTAAACTAAAAGAGTTGTCATTTATAGTAGTATATAATCTGCCTGGCAAAGATGTGTGATTAAAAAATTAGACATAAAAAATGTTTTTAAGAGAAAATAGACTGTCATTAGCTTGTTGGAGACCGTGGCAAAAAGAAATAAATAATAAAAGAAAAAAGTGTATATGTGTTTAACTTGTGGTTGAAATATTTGAATTGAGTCAACAATTAAAATGAGCAGCCGTTGTGGACATGCATTTCACTTCTTTTAATATAACTTTAATTAGGCAGTCTTTCTGTGTAAATGCACTCACAAAGCAGGGATTTGTGATTTTAGTACACCTAAGCAGCCATGGAATTTATAACTTAATCACAGGATATGATATTACAGATTAAGGGAGAGACTGGGAAGTAACATGATACAATTGGTATATTGTGTATTTTTCTTTTTATTAGTGTGCCGCTCCAACAAAAGCCCCTGGGTCTGTTTGACTTGTTCAAGTGTCCACTGTGGAAGGTAGGTGACATTACTTCACTACCTTACTTGCATTTTTCAATTTGCCTTTAAGCTTTATGTCAAAGTTTTAGTGACTTGGATTTATTAGCACCATTGCTTAATTATTGTATGTAATTATCTGGAAGTCGACCCTTTCCCAATAGTCTGTTTGCTCAGTGTTACAACAGAGAAAAATCTAGGGGGAACAACCTTTATATTGGTACTCAGAAGAATTAATTTTGATGATCAGATAATCTAGTAATATTTGAAAAGATGAAATGGGAAAACTTTGAATTCTTTAAATAAAAGTTTACCTTATGGTTGTTTGTTAAACTTTTTAATAGGGTAAATTTAAGCATATACAAAAGTATAGAGATAATATAATTGAACCCCATGATTTTCATCACCCAGCTTCAACAGTGATCAATACATGGCCAAACTTGTTTCACCTTTTACCTACACTATACTGATTTCTGAATCAAATTCTAGATATCACATCATTCTTCTGAAAACAAAACAACAGAATGTTTATAGATACAGGAATTCCCTTGAAAATGGTCTCGTTATAGAGTTCATTATTAATTTCTGTCTAAAATGTACCAAAATGGGGGCGCCTGGGTGGCTCAGTGGGTTAAAGCCTCTGCATTTGGCTCAGGTCATGATCCCAGGGTCCTGGGATCGAGCCCCACATCAGTCTCTCTGCTCAGCAGGGAGCCTGCTTCCTCCTCTCTCTCTGCTTGCCTCTCTGCCTACTTGTGATCTCTGTCTGTCAAATAAATAAAATATTTAAAAAATAAATAAAATGTACCAAATAGTTTCATTGTTCATTAAGATATTTTTGTTTTCAGGGACTTAACACCTCCTACCCCCCAAATCTTGTTCAAGCTTGACCATTTCCTCCCCTTTCTTGGCTTCAAAATGATGTTACATAAATACTTTAGTAACTTTTTTATTTGAACTCAAACTCAAAAATCAACTTTTGTATTCTTTCTTCTTTTTTTAAAGATTTTGTTTATTTATTTGACAGAGGAAGAGAGACAGGGAGAGAGGGAACACAAGGAGGGGGAGTGGGAGAGGGAGAAGCAGGCTTTCTGCTGAGCAGGGAGCCCAATGCAGGGCTCCATCCCAGGACCCTGGGATCATGACCAGAGCTGAAGGCAGCCGCTTAAGGACTGAGCCACCCAGGAGCCCCTCAACCTTTGCATTCTTTTAGCTTGACAGCACATTTATTTCTATTGCTCTTTTAACTTAGAAAATCCACTTTGCATTTACTTAGAAGTTAATAGCTTAGCAGCAAGAGAATAGGAAATCAAACTTGTCACAAAGGCTGAAATCTACATTGTATTTGTTAGGACTATTTCCCCATTATTTTTAAACCCTCATTGCATGAATAGAGCATCTGTGTTCAGTTAACTTTTGATTTTTCACATTTTGAGTCATGGAATTGAATATTTTTTTTCCATGTACACTTAAAAATACCTTTGTAAAATGTTAACTGCATATCTTAATTGTGGCTGTTGTGGTTTTGAAATCTCTAGGATTTGGGGAACCTGAAAATACTTTGTACAGATAACATATTTTTTTTTTTAAAGAAGACAAGTAGAAGCACTTAAATTCTGCATTTGAAGAGACAGATTCCTCTCCTAGATTTTGAGAGGTGAGAATTATAATGCAATAAAATTTATATAGTTCTGTTCTCCAGTTGTCTCATAGTGCTCTACAACCTAAATCTTGAAGGTCATATGTCAACAAAAAGACCTTACAGACTCTCAAAAGTTGGAGAGGTTAATGTTCTTAATAGCAAGGGACAAATAGTTCTCTAAGGTTTTGGAAAAATAAATTGAAAAATTTCTAGACTCTGCAGGTAGTCTGTTTCCAATTGTAAGCAGTCTTAAGTTTAGAAATTCAGCATAGTTTCAGAGAAATATGATTAAGTAGATTAAACAGTGAGAGTAGCTTGCATTTGGATCTTCTTTTTACATAGCTGATTGGTTAATTTTCTTTTTTCATGTGATCCTCGGTGTTAATTGCCAAGGATTCTGATTTTTCAGTAATTGTAGACCAGTTTTCTGCAGAAAGTCTTAAACTGAATATTCCTTCAACTTATCAGTAGCTTATTTGAGTTGTATATTCTGTTGGCCTTCACATCATCCCATTTATTTTTCACATTCTTGTGATTGTGGTTAGAAATCTGTGGCATATATATTGATGCTTTTCCTTTTTAGACCAAATTGTTCAGTTAAAATCTAAAATTAGATGAGGGAAATATTTATCCAGTTTATACATAATTGGGAACTTCTGAGTGGTGTATTTGAATATTAGCCAAAACATTGCAGTAATATAATATTAATTATCAGCAATAATAGAATATTAATATCAGCAGTAATATACTTCTTGCTTTTCCACAATGCTTGCAATAAACATCTAGTACATTTAGAGACTCCAGTGTGGTGGTTAAATGAACTCTATGTACTGTGTACAGATGATCAGTTTTTGAAGACCTAAAAGTAGTGATGCCTTATTATTATCATTGTTTAGTATTGCTTTTTCTTTGATTTTGAAGGTGCTCATTATAATTACTACTTTTGTTTCTCATGGCACAATATAAATTATATAAGCATAGGAAATTGAGCTGATTAGATATGGAACCTACACAGTGCCGTGGAGTTTACCTTTTTAATTATGTATTTGGGTGTTTCTTGACCTATATGTGCTTAATATGACCACTTCCTAAACAATTATATTGTTGGAATTCTGAATAAATAGTAGTTAAGCATATAAAGGAATACATGGATAAAATAATTACTAACATCCATTCATTTGTTTATGCATTCAGATCCATGAATTTCTTAATTTAATCAGCTAAGAACTCATGAAGTCTAAGTACTGTTATCTCCATTTTACAGATGAGAAAATATAAGTGCAAAGCTACTTGTAATGTAATGTGACAAAGCTACTTTTGAATCCAGGCAGTGTAATTTTTGAGCTTATACTCTTAACCATTATTTTATTTTAAAATTGATTTTAGTTTACTTTTGTGGACAGAGGATCCATATACACATGGTTTTTGGTTATGTTTACTATAATGAATAAAATGAGAAAAAAATATGATCAAAATCTAAGTTGAGGTTAGTAGTGCCTCTGATGCTTCCAGCTTTCCTAGGGCAGAGGCTGGGCCTGAAGTTTGTCCTCCCTATTTACCCCAGATGTTCTGCTTTCCCCAAGGTGAGTGTTGCTCCTGGTATAATTAAGGTGCCTCATGACAAAACTTTAACTCACTATGTATATTTTGGTACCATTTGACCAACATTTGTTTTGACTGACTTTTCAATAAGGTCTTGCCTTCTGTAAATTTACTACTTTCTAGGAACTGGGAAGTTCTGTTTTATAAGGGTCTTCACAGTACTGGCTAGTTACAACATTGTACAGTAATTAAGTGGAGGTTTAGAGGAACTTAGGTGTGTGCTCTGTGCATTATTTCAGTTTCTTTCTGCTTCCTGTAATATACTGATTTATTAAGTCTAGTTGGAAAGTGTTAGAAAATTGTTATGAATAGAGTCAACCTTTGATTATCTTTGTCCATGTAAAGAAATGGTTTATATAAGCTTAAGATGATTTGTACTTTGTATGTTTCTAAACAAATGTGTTTCCATATGAATGGAGCTAATTATTTAGGCAGTTGAATAAAATACCTGAAGCTATATTGATGAGAAAGAGAAGATTATGCCTGTTTCCCTATCTGACTTTCTCCTTTTATATTAAGCAGCAGCCCAAGTGCAGTCTGTGAGTGATTTAGTTTACAAATCTTGCCTTTGAAAATAACCTGAGTTGGTTAGCAGTCTGAGAAAATCTTTAAAAAAAAAAAGGGGAAAAAGCTATCAACAAAGGGGTTGATAAGTGATAATATCTGTGATATTGAAACTGATTTGCATAGATGAACCTTTCCTTGCCTGGCCCTAATCTTCTGTATAATTAAAAGTCGACTGTCATGTTTGATTGCAAAAAAGCATATTTTAAGCACTCCACTTAATCACTAACTAATTGAATGCTCTTTATAGGACTGAATGCTCTTATAAGGAGGAATTCTTTTTCATTCTAATTTTATTATCATCTGCTATTTTAACTTCCAAAGCAATATGTAGATTAAAATAAAATTTTATTTGGTTTTTGTAAGGTATGTGAATGGCCATGCAAAAAAACATTATGAAGATGCACAAGTACCCTTAACTAATCATAAGAAATCAGAAAAGCAAGATAAACCTCAGCATACAGTATGTATGGATTGCAGTAGCTACAGTACATACTGGTAAGTATTAATATTTTCTGGAGATGATATTCCTTAGTGTGTGCAAGTGTTTTTGCATTTTCCTCACTCTTTCCCCTCCCCCATCAATCTCTAAACCTTTTGCTACTGCCATTACTTCCTTTTGTTTTTGTTAGGATGGCATAGGGGGTTGGAGCCAGGAGTCAGGAATGCCTGTCCTTATTCAATCATATTTTACTGGGCATTGTTCCCCTTCAACTTCGGGGCCTCCTCTTTCCCACCCCTCTGTTCCCAGTTCATCCTGATAAGCTTCAGGGCAATGAAAAGTATTTCTTTGTGGTTCTTTATAATTATTTTTCTTTTTCTTATTTTGTTTTTAATTGAAGAATAATAAGATAAACACTCATGTTCAAAACAAAACAAAAACCTAAGCCCATGTTTTTACTGTCCAGTTAACATTTTGTTATATAATCTTGAAAATGTAACTTCTTGGTTTAAAAAACTGTTTTGACAATCTCTCTTCTCCCAGCACAGATCCATTCTCTTCTCCTCTGTAAATAAATGTTAAGAATTTCACGTGTAGGGGTGCCTGGGTGGCTCAGTGGGTTAAAGCCTCTGCCTTCGGCTCAGGTCATGATCCCAGAGTCCTGGGATGGAGCCCCACATCGGGCTCTCTGTTCAGCCGGGAACCTGCTTCCCTTCCCCTCTTTCTCTGCCTGCTTCTCTGCCTGCTTGGGATCTCTGTCTATCAAATAAATAAATAAAATATAAAAAAAAAAAAAAAAGAATTTCACGTGTAGCCTTTCAGGCTTTTTTTTTTCTTTTTTAATTTAACGTATTACATCCTTTAAAAGGAGATTGGAGGCCCTGTTCTCTCTTTGTAATATACGTGTCTGTTTTGTATAAATGACAATGAAATAAGTATTGATTTTTGTGACTACTTAGAACACTCTCCTGGAGTTTTGTGCTACTCTTTTCTATATCATTCTTAGTTGATTGTCATATTGTAGAAAAATGTCCATCAAAAGGAAGAAAGTGTGGCTTCCCATCTTTAAAATTTTTGCAAGTTTAACATTATTACTTTGTGGCTATTGAATGAAATACCTTAAGGTTTAGTCATTCAAACCACTACTCTTTCAGAGGGAGATGTCCAGACCTGGAAGGCAGAGAAGTTAGAGATAGATAACAATTTCAATAAAAATGAAAATCTTCCCAAGATTTTCACACACGGGCTAGTGCTCAGTGTGCTGTCATTTCCTCTTGTAAAATGCTACTTCCTATGAAAGATAAGCATTAACCAGGCTGTTAAAGTGTTCTTATTAGTTTTTCCCTCGTTCCCTTAGGAAACTTACATACTAGAATTTCAGAGCTACCTAACTAACAGAACCATATGTTTCTTTAAGACTTACTTTTAGAGAGCGGAATTTAAGATCATTCTTTAGGTATAATTCACAATCATTGTTGTAAGTCATGTCAACCTGTATGCACCAGATGCTGAAAACATTCATTCTTCTTGATTTTCAGTTAGCAGTTTGCATGAAATGCTAAATGGGGAAGTTTGGAAATACAGTTAAATCTCTGTGTGCTATAACAAGTTTGCATTTGGGTTTTCTTCCAATTGGTAAGAGTATGAGGAAATAGTAACTCTTTGAGGAAATTTTTTTTTAAGATTTTATTTATTTGACAGAGAGAGATCACAAGTAGGCAGAGAGGCAAGCAGAGAGAGAGGAAGGGAAGCAGGCTCCCCGCTGAGCAGAGAGCCTGATGCGGGGCTCGATCCCAGGACCCTGGGATCACGTCCCGAGCCGAAGGCAGAGGCCTTAACCCACTGAGCCACCCAGGCGCCCCTCTTTGAGGAAATTTTAAAAATTATCTTAACGGAGTAGAATAAGTCTCTTTAAAAATATAGGTTACATACTTCAGTGTCTTCATTTATAAGAATATACTTTTTGCATTTTGTAGGAGTACCTTTATTAGCTAGGATTGGAATTTGATTTGTTTTATGTTGGTATAATATGCTTAAGTACATGAAGTTTCATGGCTGAATTGTAATTAAATGGCAGATCTTGAACTTTAGGGAATACATGCGATGGTGGAGGCTTCTTGGGCAATTGCATCTTTTGTATGAAGTTATATAGAGCTGCAAATGTTTGGATACTCAGACTTCTGAAATGCAGGAAGGGAAGTGCAGCTGGTCACATTACTGTGTCATATGTAGGTTTAAGAACAAAATGCCCAGGGAATCACCATGTAGCATTACACTGGTGTCTTAAAAGAAATCTGTGATAATTACAAACTGATAAAGGTGTAGTCTAAATTAACATTTTCCTCACACCTCAGCATGATTTAAAAAAAAAATGAAAAAGGATTCCTTCTTTCTGTATGAATGTGTGTGTGTTGTTTTCTAGTATGCTTCAGTAATTTCACTTCATTCAGTTTATCAAGTTTCCTTGCACGTAAGTTTCTTTTGGTTAGACTCAGTGATTTGCTTCAGAGGTAAAATATTGGTGCATTAGTTTTAACCTATTTGATTATTGTTATGCTTGTAGTCAAAATCTTTTGACTTCAGCTATGTTTAAAGCTCCTTTTTCACATGCTTTCTGCCCTAAAGAGGTTGAAACATGCTCTGAGGTTTATAGTTTATCCTTTTTTCCCCTTTCCAAGAGTCCCTGCCCTATCCTATCTCAGCATATCCTTTGTGAAATTACCACTGAACTTGTCCCCACTCCACCTAGCTTCACTTGTAGCTGGGTGTAATATCTCCTAAACTCAATAGTTCTTAGGATACTTGTAATTTCCTGCTGAACATTAGGTTATTCGTAAATGTCCTTGTGGACTGCAGGAACCATATGTCAGATGATATCTTCTGTAGTACTCAATGTCTGGTGCAGAGTAGGCAATATATTGTATTGTTGGAAAGATTGTATTTTATATATCTTCCAAAAATGGGGAAGGTTACACCAAATCTATAATATTTTTCCTCTGATCATCTTGGAGGACTGCGGAACCACAGCCCATCTTTCTTGAAGAAGATGTAGATTGTAGCTGGTGTGAGCTATTTCATTTACCTCCCAAGAGGGACACTCTGCTGTAAAGCAGTTCCCTTCACTTCTCACATGAACAGGACATCCGGAAGAAGCACATGTTAACCAAGCAGAACAACATAAAATGGGTCACTGTTTCAAAAGAGGGAAAGCAACGCCAAAAGGAGTAATTTTGATTTGACACAAACCTACTCCTTTAGGAGCTAAGTCAGCTGGAGCTTAGAGGTGAGTGAAGAGTTCTATAAAAGCGAAAATCTCCCCAAGATGTACACAGAAGGGCTAGTGTTCACTTTTATTACTTGTTAAGTGATATTTCCTTTCCTCCCACCCCAGCTTCTGTCTCCAGTCAGTAAAAATGGAATTGTATATGGTATACATTACTGTATCAAAAAGAAACTGATTAAATTTAGGAACTTTTATTTGATTTCTTACATAAATAGGCATTTGGAATTAACAGTTTTAAAATGCTGAACAGATAACTTTTGACATCTGACATAGTCTTGTCAACTCTGATCCTTATCAGGAGTAACCAAATTTCTGAGAATACAAAAATATGAAAGGAATATTAAAAGTAAATAAAATGAAAAAATATTTTATATATATTTTTTAAAGATTATATTTATTTATTTGACACACAGATCACAGGTAGGCAGAGAGGCAGGCAGAGAGGGGGATGCAGGCTCCCTGCCCAGCAGAGAGCCCGATGCGGGGCTCGATCCCAGGACCCTGAGAACATGAACTGAGCCAAAGGCAGAGGCTCAACCCACTGAGCCACCGAGGTGCCCCTAAAATGGAAAATATAAAACTAAACTACTAGGCAGGGTAATGTTTTAATCAAACAAGGAAACATGTGATGTGGATCAATTTGTTTAGAAAAAAGACATATTTCAAAGTTTTTTAAAAAAGGTTTATTTATTTTAGAGAGTGTGGCGGGTTGGGGGTTTGGGAGATGGAGGAGCAGAAGGAGAGGGAGAAACTCAAGCAGATGAGCCCCACATGGTACTACTCAGTCCTGAGACCACAACCTGAGTTGAAACCAAGAGTCAGATGCTTAACTGACTGTGCCATACAGGTGCCCCTGCATTTCAGATTTTAAACACCTGTAACAAATAACCAGTTTTAACTAAAACTAATAAAGTTCTTATTTGTGGACTTAAATTGATTCCAAATCATTTTCAAAGGAAATTATGATTAAATATTGAAAAGGAGGGGGAAAAGGTAAAAAACAAATGGGTGCTTGGGAGGCTCACTGGATTAAACATGGAACTTTTGATTTTGGCTCAGGTCATGATGTTAGGGTCGTGAGTTTGAGCCCTGTGTTGGGCTGTAATGGGTGTGAAGCCTGCCTAAAATTCTCTCTCTGCCCCTCCACCCTTGCTCGTATGCGTGCACACGCGGTTGTCCACTGTCTCAAAAAAAGAAAAAAAAAGTAAAAAGGGGAAAATCTTTAGACTATCTTTATAAACAAGTTGGTATGAGTTTTCAGTGTTTTAAAGCTTAGAGAACAGGAAGGGTTTTGTTTATTTTAAAACAGTATATTTGAAGTTTAAAAAGAACTTTCGATAGAGGTGGTCTGAAAACATGAAAGGCTCTTCCTTAATAAGCTAGTACTTGTCTATTATTAACAAAGGATAGAGGTTTTCTCTGCAAGTGTTCTTCAAATTTCCCAAAATTGGCTTATTTGATGGCAATACATCAGAATTTAATAAAAGAGAATTTAAAAATAAGCTTGCTATGTAAGTTCTTTTGGGTTCTAACTTTCCAGGTTTAAAAAGATGAAGTCATTAGAATACAAGCTTTTTTTTTTTCCCCCTGTAATCATATGTTTTATAATAAAACTAGAGTTCACATTTGCCTCTGAATGTCACAATATTACAAGGGAATGAAAAGGAATTTAAAACTTAATGACGGCTCTACCATTGCCCTTCTTGAAGGGTACTTTTTTGTGTAAAAGTTTTCATTTTTTTGTTTTGAGAGGATTTTATTAGTATTATATACAATTTACTGCTTAAAGATCACTTTGTAGGGATACCTGGGTGGCTCAGTCGGTTAAGCATCTGACTCTCAGTCTCAACTGGGGTCTTGACCATGAGTTCAAGCCCTGTGTTGGGCTCCACGCTAGGCGTGGACCCTACTTTAAAAAAAATGTTTTTGGGGGAGGAGTCAAGATGGCAGAGAAGTAGCGGGCTGAGACCACATCAGGCAGCAGGAGATCAGCTAGATAGCCTATCAAACCATTCCAAACACCTACGAATCCAACAGGAGATCGAAGAGAAGAAAAACAACAATTCCAGAAACAGAAAATCGACCACTTTCTAAAACGTAGGACCAGCGAGAAGTGAATCCAACGCGACGGGAAGATAGACCCCGGGGGGAGGGGCTGGCTCCCGGCAAGCGGCGAACAACGGAGCACAAAATCAGGACTTTTAAAAGTCTGCTCCACAGAGGGACATCGCTCCAGAGGCTAAACTGGGGTGAAGACCTCGCGGGGACAGCGTGGACTCAGATCCCGCGGGGTCACAGAAGGATCGGGGGTGTCTGAGTGTCGCAGAGCTCACAGGTATTAGAGCAGGGAAGCCGGCTGCGGAGACAGAGCCGAGGAGTGAGCTCTCAACTCGGGGTTACGTAGAGCCGTGGTCTGTGACACGGGCCGGTGCTCTGTGCGAGGGGTCCCCACAAGATTCGGGGAGACTCCGACCTGGGAGAGCTCAGGGATCTACGGGGTTCCGAGACTCCAAGTGGGACTCTGCCAGAGACAGAGACGCTTGGTCACAGGCTGGGTGAGCTCGGGGCACAGCCAGAAGCCAGTGAGACGGGAATGATTACGCACGATTTTCTCCAAGCGCGGCCGGAGGCTGGGGAGACGGGAGTGATTAAATGCTTTTCTCTGAAACCGCACTGAAGACTGGGGCCCCTAGCTCTCAGCTCCTCCGAGCCGGAGATTGGGAGGCCACCATTTTCATTCCCATCCTCCAGAACTCTACGGAAAGTGTTCAGGGAACAAAACCTCCCGGAAGCGAACCTGAGAGGATTACTTAGCCGGGCCCCTGGTAAGGGCGGTGCAATTCTGCCTGGGGCAGAAACACTTGAAAATCACTACAACAGGCCCCTTCCCCAGAAGATGAACAAGAAATCCAGCCAAGACCAAGTTCACTTAACAAGGAGAACAGCGGATTCTTATCTGGACAAAATGACAAGGTGGAAAAACTCACCACAAAAAAAAGAACAGGAGGCAGTACCGAAGGCTAGGGACCTAATCAGTACAGACATTGGTAATATGTCAGATCTGGAATTCAGGACGACGATTCTCAAGGTTCTAGCCGGGCTCGAAAAAGACATGGAAGATATTAGAGAAACCCTGTCCAGAGAAATAAAAGCCCTTTCTGGAGAAATAAAAGAACTAAAATCTAATCAAGTTGAAATAAAAAAAGCTATTAATGAGGTGCAATAAAAAATGGAGGCTCTTACTGCTAGGATAAATGAGGCAGAAGAAAGAATTAGTGATAGAGAAGACCAAATGACAGAGAATAAAGAAGCTGAGCAAAAGAGACAAACAACTACTGGATCACAAGGGGAGAATTCGAGAGATAAGTGATACCATAAGACAAAACAACATTAGAATAATTGGGATTCCAGAAGAAGAAGAAAGAGAGAGAGGAGCAGAAGGTATATTGGAGAGAATTACTGGAGAGAATTTCCCCAATATAGAAAAGGGAACAAGCATCAAAATCCAGGCGGTGCAGAGAATCCCCCTCAAAATCAATAGGAGTAGGTCCACACCCCGTCATCTGATAGTAAAATTTACATGTTTTACCGACAAAGAGAAAATCCTGAAAGCAGCACGGGACAAGAAGTCTGTAACATACAATGGTAAAAATATTAGACTGGCAGCAGACTTATCCACAGAGACCTGGCAGGCCAGAAAGAACTGGCATGATATATTCGGAGCACTAAACAAGAAGAACATGCAGCCAAGAATACTTTATCCAGCTAGGTTATCATTGAAAATAGAAGGAGAGATAAAAAGCTTCCAGGACAAACAAAAACTGAAAGAATTTGTAAAGACCAAACCAGCTCTACAGGAAATATTGAAAGGGGTCCTCTAAGCAAAGAGAGACCCTAAAAGTATTATCAGAAAGGAACAGAGACAATATACAGTAAAAGTCACCTTACAGGCAATACAATGGCACTAAATTCATATCTCTCAATAGTTACCCTGAACGTAAATCGGCTAAATGCCCCAATCAAAAGACACAGGGTTTCAGAATGGATAAAAAAACAAAACCCATCAATATGCTGCCTACAAGAAATTCATTTTAGACCCGGTGACACCTCCAGATTGAAAGTGAGGGGGTGGAAAACAATTTACCATGCTAATGGACATCAGAAGAAAGCTGGGGTAGCAATCCTTATATCAGATCAATTAGATTTTAAGCCAAAGACTATAATAAGAGATGAGGAAGGACACTATATCATACTCAAAGGGTCTGTCCAACAAGAAGATCTAACAGTTTTAAATATCTATGCCCCTAACATGGGAGCAGCTAACTATATAAACCAATTAATAACAAAATCAAAGAAACACATTGACAAGAATACAATAATAGTAGGAGACTTTAACACACCCTTCACTGAAATGGACAGATCATCCAAGCAAAAGATCAACAAGGAAATAAATGTCTTAAATGACACACTGGAGCAGAGGGACATCACAGATATATTCAGAACATTCCATCCCAAAGCAACAGAATACACATTCTTCTCTATTGCCCATGGAACATTCTCCAGAATAGATCCCATCCTGGGTCATAAATCAGGTCTCAACAGGTATCAAAAGATTGGGATCATTCCCTGCATATTTTCAGACCACAATGCTCTGAAGCTAGAACTCAATCACAAGAGGAAATTTGGAAAGAGCACAAATACATGGAGACTCAACAGCATCCTTCTAAAGAATGAATGGGTCAACCAGGAAATTAAAGAAGAATTGAAAAAAACCATGGAAACAAATGATAATGAAAACACAACAGTCCAAAATCTGTGGGACACAGCAAAGGCAGTCCTGAGAGGAAAATATATAGCGATACAAGCCTATCTCAAGAAACAGGAAAGGTCTCAAATACACAACCTAACCCTACACCTAAAGGAGCTCGAGAAAGAACAACAAAGAAAGCCTAAACCCAGCAGGAGAAGAGAAATAATAAAGATCAAAGCAGAAATCAATGAAATAGAAACCAAAAAAACAATAGAACAAATCAATGAAACTAGGAGCTGGTTCTTTGAAAGAATTAATAAGATTGATAAACCCCTGGCCAGACTTATCCAAAAGAAAAGAGAAAGGACCCAAATAAATAAAATCATGAATGAAAGAGGAGAGATCACAACCAACACCAAAGAAATACAAACAATCATAAGAACATATTATGAGCAACTCTATGCCAACAAATTTGACAATCTGGAAGAAATGGATGCTTTCCTAGAGACATAGAAACTGCCAAAACTGAACCAGGAAGAAATAGAAAACCTGAATAGGCCCATAACCAGTGAGGAGATTGAAGCAGTCATCAAAAATCTCCAAACAAACAAAAGCCCAGGGCCAGATGGCTTCCCAGGGGAATTCTACCAAACATTTAAAGAAGAATTAATTCCTATTCTCCTGAAACTGTTCCAAAAAATAGAAATGGAAGGAAAACTTCCAAACTCATTTTATGAGGCCAGCATCACCTTGATCCCCAAACCAGACAAGGATCCCATCAAAAAAGGGAATTACAGACCAACATCCTTGATGAACACAGATGCGAAAATTCTCACCAAAATCCTAGCCAATAGGATCCAACAGTACATTAAAAGGATTATTCACCACGACCAAGTGGGATTTATTCCAGGGCAGCAGGGTTGGTTCAACATCCGTAAATCAATCAATGTGATACAATACATTAACAAAAGAAAGAACAAGAACCATATGATACTCTCAATAGATGCTGAAAAAGCATTTGACAAAGTACAGCATCCCTTCCTAATCAAAACTCTTCAAAGTGTAGGGATAGAGGGCACATACCTCAATATTATCAAAGCCATCTATGAAAAACCCACGGCAAGTATCATTCTCAGTGGAGAAAAACAGAGCTTTTCCACTAAGGTCAGGAACACGGCAGGGAAGTCCGTTATCACCCCTGCTATTCAACATTGTACTAGAAGTCCTAGCCTCAGCAATCAGACAACAAAAAGAAATTAAAGGCATCCAAATCGGCAAAGAAGAAGTCAAACTATCGTTCTTTGCAGATGATATGATACTATATGTAGAAAACCCAAAAGGCTCCACTCCAAAACTGCTAGAGCTTGTACAGGAATTCAGTAAAGTGTCAGGATATAAAATCAATGCACAGAAATCAGTTGCATTTCTTTACACCAACAACAAGACAGAAGAAAGAGAAATTAAGGAGTCAGTCCCATTTACAATTACACCCAAAACCATAAGATACCTAGGAATAAACCTCACCAAAGAGGCAAAGAATCTATACTCAGAAAACTATAAAGTACTCATGAAAGAAATTGAGGAAGACACAAAGAAATGGAAAAATGTTCCATGCTCATGGATTGGAAGAATAAATATTGTGAAAATGTCTATGCTACCTAAAGCTATCTACACATTTAATGCAATGCCTATCAAAATCCCATCCAATTTTTTCAAAGAAATGGAACAAATAATCCTAAAATTTATATGGAACCAGAAAAGACCTCGAATAGCCAAAGGAATATTGAAAAAGAAAGCCAAAGTTGGTGGCATCACAATTCCAGACTTCAAGCTCTATTACAAAGCTGTCATCATCAAGACAGTATGGTACTGGCACAAAAACAGACACATAGATCAATGGAACAGAATAGAGAGCCCAGAACTAGACCCTCAACTCTATGGTCAACTAATCTTCAACAAAGCAGGAAAGAATATCCAATGGAAAAAAGACAGCCTCTTCAACAGATGGTGTTGGGAAAATTGGACATCCACATGCACATCCACATCCACATCCATTTCCTTACACCACACACGAAAATAGACTCAAAATGGATGAAGGACCTCAACGTGAGAAAGGAATCCATCAAAATCCTTGAGGAGAACACAGGCAGCAACCTCTTCGACCTCAGCCGCAGCAACTTCAACTTCTTCCTAGGAACAACGCCAAAGGCAAGGGAAGCAAGGGAAAAAATGAACTATTGGGACTTCATCAAGATCAAAAGCTTTTGCACAGCAAAGGAAACAGTCAACAAAACCAAAAGACAACTGACAGAATGGGAGAAGATATTTGCAAATGACATATCAGATAAAGGGCTAGTATCCAAAATCTATAAAGAGCTTAGCAAACTCAACACCCAAAGAACAAATAATCCAATCAAGAAATGGGCAGAGGACATGAACAGACATTTCTGCAAAGAAGACATCCAGATGGCCAATAGACACGTGAAAAAGTGCTCCACATCACTGGCCATCAGGGAAATACAAATAAAAAACACAATGAGATACCACCTCACACCAGTCAGAATGGCTAAAATGAACAAGTCAGGAAATGACAGATGCTGGTGAGGATGTGGAGAAAGGGGAACCCTCCTACACTGTTGGTGGGAATGCAAGCTGGTACAGCCACTCTGGAAAACAGCATGGAGGTTCCTCAAAAAACTGAAAATAGAGCTACCTTATGACCCAGCAAGTGCACTACTGGGTATTTACCCTAAAGATACAAACATAATGATCCGAAGGCACGTGTATCCGGATGTTTATAGCAGCAATGTCCACAATAGCCAAGTTATGGAAAGAACCTAGATGTCCATCAACAGATGAATGGATAAAGAAGAAGTGGTATATATATACAATGGAATACTATGCAGCCATCAAAAGAAATGAAATCTTACCGTTTGTGACGACATGGATGGAACTAGAGTGTATTATGCTTAGCGAAATAAGTCAACTGGAGAAAGACAACTATCACATGATCTCTCTGATATGAGGAAGTGGAGATGCAATGGGAGTGGGGGTTAAGGTGGTAGGAAAAGAAAAAATGAAACAAGATGGGATCAGGAGGGAGACAAACCAAAAGAGACTCTTAATGTCATAAAACAAACTGAGGGGGGTGGGGGGGAGAGGGATTGGGAGAGGGTGGTGGGGTTACGTTATATGTTTAAATAAAAAAGCTTAAAGAAAAAAAATGTTTTTTGGGGGGTGCCTGGGTGGCTCAGTTGGTTAAGTGACTGCGGGCTTAGGTCATGATCCTGGAGTCCTGGGATTGAGTTTGCATCGGGCTCCCTGCTCAGCGGGGAGCCTACTTCTCTTTCTCCATCTACCCCAACCCCTGCTTGTATTCTCCCTCTCGTTCTCTCTGTGTCAAATAAATAAAATCTTTAAAAAAGTGTTTTTTTTAAATACAAAAATTTAAAATTTTAAATACAAAAAAATTTTTTAAATTTTAAATACAAAAAAAATTTTTTACCAAACAAACAAGCCCTATAAGATAATAAAAGAACACAGATACTGGTGACAAGCTTTCCTACTCTGAGCTCATTAAACACATGACAAGATAAAAATATTGGCTATCTATTAAAAACACAGACTAGTCAGATTTGATAAGGTGGACAAAAAGCTGATGCTGTAAGAAGTATGAATTTACATCTATTATGATTAATGTCATATCTCACCCTATGTGTGTTTTATACTTTGAGATATTTGTTAAATCATAGTGTGAAGATGTTGTGAATAGCAGGACATTTTCAAATAGTTTATTTCACCTCTAGCTTAATCTTTTAAGATGTTTCTTTTTTTATATTGTATACATTAATTTAGATTTACTTATATATAGAATCTTATTTAGAAGCATGTATAAATATGTTGGGGATAGTGGATGCTCAGTTCTGTGGTTTGCTTTTTAACCTGATTAGGTGCCTCATGAATCTAATTTGAAGATTTCTTCTTAATAGTCTAGTGTTTTATATTTTAGAATTAGGGGGGTCATGTAGTGCAGGGGAAAAAATAGGAGACAAGTATTTCTAAAGTTAGAATTTAAAAAGAGTAAACCCATATTACATTTAGGATAAGAAAATGATTAAGTCATGCTATATGTTTTCATTTTTGGAAAATGGAAAAGAAAGCACATATGGGGATGACCAAGTGAGGAGTTTTTCAACGATTTTATTTGAGAAAGAGAGCACGCATGAACGCAGGCACACAAGCTTGAGCAGGGGAAAGAGCAGAGGGAGAGGGAGAGAATCCCAAGCCTACTCCATCCAGAAGGTGGACCCCTATGCCAGGCTTGATCTCACCACCCTGAGATCACCACCCCAGCAGAAACCAAGAGTAGGTCACTTAACTGACTGAGCCACCCAGGCACTCCCAAGTGAGGAATGTTTTTGCCATTAAACAGGTGAATGTTGCTAAATGGAAAATATTGAAGAGTGATAAAGGAGTTGGTGTATATAGAATGACAGCTTAGATCTGAATATAGGGCAGGTAATACAGAAAAGAGAGAAGAAAATATAAGTAAGGCTAACATTGTGGAACCATCAAATACTGTGCCTTAATTTGGCTATAGATACCTATGGATTTGAATGTCACCATATAAGGGGGTAGAGTGAGGGAGATCACACACTGAAGGAAATAACTAAAATATAGAATAGGGGCAACTGGGTGGCTCAGTGGTTTAAGCTTCTTCCTTCAGCTCAGGTCATGATCTCAGGGTTCTGGGATCTAGTCCCACATCAGGCTGTTTGCTCAGCAGAGAGCCTGCTTTGCCCAACCGCACCCTCCTGCCCTGCCTGCCTCTCTGCTTACTTGTGATCTCTGTCAAATAAATAAATAAAATCTTTAAAAAAAAATACAGAATAGAATGTTAGTTGAATTGGAGAAGAAAAAAAGATGGGTTTGGGGGAAATTATAGACAGAAAAATAGAAAGGATTAGACCTAATTAGATGTTAGAAATTAGAAACAATGAAAATTTAAAAATATATACATAAAGAATCAATGTAATCAAGAAATTGGACAATTTTATTTTGTTCTTTCTTAGAGTAAGCACAATGTGAAATAAAGCTGTGATTTTATCCATTTTTTACCTCCCTGATTATATAGCAGTGTAAGTAACTTGTGTTTCTTATGAAAATTTACCTGCTACTTGAGGTATGTTCTTTCAGTGCAAGGTAGTAAAATTAATTTTTCTTATAACACCAGTGTACATGCATATTCCATACTGTATGCTTAATTTCTTTATTAACTATTGGCTTAATTTAAAACTAAGATCATTTTGGCTCAAGGAATTTGGATTTAAGACTAATCTTCATGTAGCCAAGATGATAGGGTGGTTTGTTTCAAGGTTTTAGAGGTAAAAAAGGATACCAATCCTCCTCCTACACCTTGCTTTTTTTTATATCCTGTTTCTTTGACATCACTAATATGTTGTCTGATATGATTTTGAGTGTTTTCTTTTGTCTTTAATGTTCAAATTACTTACATTTTCTTAAGTAGTTCTTTTTTTTCTCAAAAGAAAAGTGAACCTTTTCTTATCTGATAAGTCTATTAGAAGTAGAGGTCATCTTTACTTGAAGAATCATCTAAAATCACTAAGCAAAAACCTTTTTTTTTTTTTTAAGATTTTGTTTATTTATTTGACAGAGAGTGTGCATAGGCAGGGGGAGCGGCAGGCAGAGGAGAAGGGAGAAGCAGGCTCCTCGCAGAGCAAGGAGCCTGACATGGGACTTGATTCAGGATGCTAGGATCATGACTAGGATCTGACCTGAGCCAAAGGCAGATGTTTAACCTACTGAGCTGCCAAGGTGCCCCTAAACAAAAACTTTAAGTATAAATTTAACAACCTAAAAATTTGTTGTATATCTTGACTTTTGTTTGTTAGACACGTGAAGTCCTATGTGAATGAGATGCTAAACCCTGGACCTCCTCTCCTAGCAAAGTACTAATCAGGTTATCTGAACTCTGACCAGCTTCCTCCTCTCACAATTTCTCAGTGACAGCAGTATAGAAAGAAGTCAAAGAGGAGTACAACTCTTTTATAATATTATTTCAACTACATTTTGGGAAACAGGTGTATTTTCGCCTTAGAACATTTAACCATATTTTATAATAACATTTATTTCAAAATGGGAAATCCATTCTCAGTTTGAGGACTAATCTATAAGCTTTTGAAACCCAGCCTATAAATTAAATACTTTTTTTGTACTAATCTTAATCTGACATAATCTTCTTGAAGGGAAAGAGTGACTGCACTTTTTTCCCCAGGTATTAGAGGTGAGTATAATTCTCTAATTATACTCACCTCTTCAACAGAGTTGTAAACCAGAGAGATTTTTAGAAATCTGTTGTAAACCAGAGAGAGATTTTCAGAAATTGTTTACTTTAAATCCTTCTGTTTACCTTGGGATTTTTTAATACCAGTACTAGAGGGATAGTTTCCAGTTTGAAAACAGTGTCTCAGCTAAGACTAAGGCAATCAGACAACATTTAAACTCTCATTTATATTTGACTTTTCCTACTTATTTTCTTTTGACCTCTTGGCCAGGGAGGAAGAAGAAATCAAAAGGGATTGTAGGGAGCTAGAGAAGCCCATGCTGTGAGGCAGCTCTTGGTTACACAAAGGAAGGAAACTAACATTTATTGATCTCTACCACATGCCAGGCAGCTTAGAAGTTTTGGCCCATAGAAGTAGGTACTTTCCTTTTAACATCATTGTAGTCATCATCATCATCATCAAATAATACTTGCATAGTGTGGTAAATTCAGAGAATAGAAATTAAAGTCTTAGAAATAAGTGTTCTTCTTAGTGACTGTAAGAGAATTTAAAATTGGCTCTTGAGAAATCAGCACAGTTGTGAAAACTCTTGATCTTGGGGTCGTGAGTTTGAGGCCCACGTTGGATGTAGAGATTATTTAAAACTAAAATCTTGGAAAAAAAAAAAAAGGAAAGAAAAAAAGAGGGGTGCCTCGGTGGTTCAGTTGGTTGAGCACCTGACTCTTAATTTTGGCTCATGATTTTGGCTCAGGTCATGATCTCAGGATCCTGGGATCCAGCCCCATGTCAGGCTCCATGCTCAGGGGGGATTCTGCTCAAGGATTTTCTTTCTTCCTCTCCCCCCAAGCTCATGCATGCACATTCTCTCTCTTTCTCTCTCAAATAAATCTTTTTAAAAAAATCTTGCATTAGAGTTAATAGTACAGTAAATCTTTGTAAAACTCTTTCATGACTCAAACTGAAGCAGTGAACATTGGCAAAGAACTTTTCTAACAATATTGAAGATCATTTAATTCATTATCATGAATTATTATGGTCATCAAATTCATTGTCTTCTATTTTTTAATAATAGTTTCGTAAGCTGGTAATGATTCATAACATTTGTACATATATACATATATATACATATATACTGAACAATTTTAATAACTGCATCCATGATACAATCTATTTCAGAACACAAATATTTTCAATATGTGTCACAGTGAAATAAATATAATAATAAGGGATATCTAGCAAATCCAGACTTTAGATCTCACATAACTGGCCCATTGTCTTTTTTCTTTTTTTTTTTTTAAGTTTTTTTTTTTAAGCTTTATTTGAGAGAGAGCGCACGCACCCCACACAAGTAGGGGAGAGGGAGAAGCAGGCTCCCCACTGAGCAGGGAGCTTGATATGAGGCTCAGTCCCAAGACCCTGGGATCATGACCTGAGCCAAGGCAGATGCTTATCTGAGGACAGACCCCTAACTAACTGATCCACCCAGGCTCCCCCATTGTCTGTCTTGATAGAAACTTTTTCCTATCTAGCTGAAAGCGACAGTAAAAGATTAAAACATATAGTATCTACAACTTGAGATTGATTAGATGTAGACATTTCTTTGTAAATTTAGAAGTTGTTTGAAACACAACATACCCAGAATGTTAATTGGTCAGTATCTCTTGTGAAGCTCATTTAAAGCTAAAAATAAAAGTACTTGCAATTTTTCAGATGTTGAATTGATCTTTAATATTATTAGAAAAGTCTTTTATTCACTGACACTCACTTGGTGGGTCAATTTAAGATTGTTCATGTTTTGTGAAATATTTTTTTTAATCTTTTACTCAAATCTTAAAATCTAATTCCCTTAACTGAAATGATAATTACAATTTTATCTTTCCATCTAAAAATGGTTCTTTATCTTGAGCAAGAATCCCAGCCATTTTATTGTTTGCCAGAATTATAAGCTCAGATCCTTTAATAATCATGGAAACATTTTTTTTGTTTAATGTTTAATTCTGACTTCATTAGCTGCTTTATTTTTTTACTGTTGAAAAGCAACTTCTTATTAAATGAATATGCATTTGCTGAAGATGACTCTTAATATTATCTTAGAACTTCTTTTATACAACTTACTCATTTTTCTCTGCTATAGCAAATCGTATTGCCATCCTTTGTAAAATTTGTGACATACCTTCTCCACTTGATACTGCCTCAGTAGTGTGCCATCATTTGAAAGTTAAAATTTTTTTCATAAAATTTTAAGCTAGAAAAATAATTTGCGTTATAATTAAAATAAGCATTTCAGCTTAACTAGCAGTTACTATTTACATAGTTATCATTGTAACTCTGCATAAAATATTCAAATAAACACATTGTAGTGCTGCATTGTTGCATGGGAAAATAACCATCTGTTGACACAAACTAGATTGTTGATATGCTTATGTAATACTAGAAGTGACACATGGATCCATCATGTACACTGCAATACATCTTAGGTGATGTAATAATGAAAGCAAAATATAGCTTTTTCAAAACCATAAAATTCTGTTTAGTGGAAAAGTGTTTTTTATTGCTTTAGTTGTTAAGTGACATTTTGTGTCAATTAGAATTTTTTTTTAAATTAAAATTCAATTTTCTTAAGTGGCATCAGCCACATTAGCACAGCTCTAGAGTCTAGAGCAGCTTATTTACTTTAATGATGTAAGTTCAGAAGCAGCTAGATCCAGTTAATCCAGATTAGTTTAGAATGGAGCAAAATCATAAATAAATCTATATCCAATATATGAAAAATGTTACTTTATTATTATTTTTTTAGGATTTTATTTATTTATTTGACAGAGAGATCACAAGTAGGGAGAGAGGCAGGTAGAAAGAGAGAGGAGGAAGCAGGCTCCCCGAGGAGCAGAGAGCCTGATGTGGTACTCGATCCCAGGACCCTGGGATCATGACCTGAGCCAAAGGCAGAGGCTTTAACCCACTGAGCCACCCAGGCGGCCCGAAAAATGTTACTTTAACAAATGTCTTATATCCTTGTCTAAATCCATATCACACCAAAAAGAATTACTTAATTTATTTTTAATTTATTTTTTTTTTTTAGAGAGAGCAACAGGGCAGGGCAAAGGGAGAGGGAGAGAATCTCAAGCAGGCTCCACACCCAGTGAGGAGCCTGAGGAGGGGCTTGATCCCACAATGCTCAGATTGTGACCTAAGCCAAAATCAAGAGTCAGACGCTTAACCAACTGAGCCACCCAGGTGCTCCAAAAAGAATTACTTTAATAAGAAAAAAAAAGTTATTTAATTTAACTGGAAACAGTTTGTCTAAACAAAGCAACAGCTTTTTTTTTGTGGAGGTTCAGGAGTTCACTTTTCAATTAGAGATTATGGCATACTGTAAATATGTGAAAGGTGATCTAAATTTGCTCTTAGACTTCATTTCCCAGATGAACAGTAGCATTTAGCCTTGTTCTTGTTTTGAATACTGAGTCTTGTTTTATCTGGAATACATGCATAAATTTATGCAAACATAAAATGAAAAGGAGGAATTAGAGTAGCAGCATAATTTTACTCTCAGTGAATGCTTAAGCTTCTTAGAGGAACCCAGTGCCTTAAGTCTAAATTTACAGCGTGGACCTAACTCTCTTAACATTATGCTGAAAAGAAGCAAGGAATTAAACCTTTTCACTGATTTAATATTTTACATATTATAAAACTGATAAAGAATTATTCTCCTGCCATTGCAGGTACTTTGATCATAGAGAAACAGTCCAGGACGTAAAAGATAGCTTCTACTATTTGTGAAAATGTCAGGAAACTTGGAGAATACCTTAGAGACTCTTGATTGACAGCGTAGGTACTCAGTTAATGGGGGAGGGGTGTTAAGTAATTACAAATATATTACTGTTTTAGGTAAAGTTTCAAAAGCATTCACTCGAAATTTTAACTTCTGTAAATAAAAGACTTTAGGAGACATGCTTTTCCATGTAACCTTTTTTCTCCCTGTTACTTTCCTTGATTTTCTTCTCATGTTTTAATAGACTGATTTCAGATATGTAAGAAATGTTTTTTGGATTCTGCTAGAGATGACCTAGTTTTTACTAATTGCTATGCATTCAAAGTTTTATTTACTCAGAATGGCAGCATTACTGTCATTATTCTTAGGTAGTTATAATAAGTAGTTTTATATAAAGCTATTCAAAATAATATATTGGTACTAGTTTGTAAGTTGTTTTTGTTAAAATTGGCCTTATTCCAGGAAAAAAATTGAATGCTAATGTAGAAGGTGAAGTTTATTACCTATGAGTCCCCATATTTGCTTATTGACTTGCTAAAAAACAAACACAGTATCAGTTTTAAAGAACACCTTAAATATCTTTCTTCAGAGCAGTTACCAGATTCCTAAAAGATGTAACCACTATTTTATACTTTCGTTTTCTAACACCTCAGAATGAAGATTATTCTCAACTGTCTGAATTCAATTTATTTTAATTAAATTGTTTTAAATATATAGCTTTATTTTTAGTTTTTTT
>ML108847.1:54685-69525 GCA_003697995.1 Taxidea taxus jeffersonii | reverse complement strand
AAAAAAAAAAAAAGAAACATTCTATAAGTCAAATGGACTGTATTTTTTTTTAAATGTCAAGGTCATGAAAGACAAAGACTGAGGAATAGTTCTAGATTAAAGGAGACTAGAGTCACATAGAAACTAAATACAACATATGATCCTGGATTGATTGGATCAGAGAAAAGTTTTTTTTTTCCTTTTTTTTTTTTTTTAAAGATTCTAGTTATTTATTTGTGTGTGTGAGAGAGAGCACAAGCACATGAGCAGGGGGTAGGGAACGAGGCAGAGGGAGAGGGAGAAGCAGATTACCTGCTGAGCAGAGAGCCCTATATAGGGCTTGATTCCAGGACCCTGAGATTATGACTGGAGCCAAAGGCAGCCACTTAACTGACTGAGCCACCCAGATGCCCCCCAGAGTTTTTTATTTTGCCATAAAGGACATTATTTTGTTTAGTCAATTGGTGAAATTTGAATAGGGGCTGAGATTAGATTATATAAGTATTAAGATTTATTTTCTGATTTTGATCATCATATTGCGAAGATAGCAGAGTATGTCCTGATTTTTAGGGAGATACTATGTTTAGGAATAAAGTAATATCTATATCAGAAAGAGTGGTAAAGCAAAGTGGTAAAAAATTAACATTTGGATAATCTGGGTGAAGGGTGCATATGAATTCTTAGTAGTTTTCTTAAAGTTTTTTTCTTTTTTAGTTTAAGTCTGAAATTAATTAAAAATAAAGAGATAAGAAAGGAGGGAAGGAAGATGCCAGTACTTAGAGCATAGGGTTGCTGTGAGGATTAAACAAGGCCCTGTATGTCAAGGCTCAGTGTGGTGCTTGTCGCCTGGTAGCCTTCAAGTACATGGGGACATCCTGGGATGGGCAAGGCAGCTGGTAGCTCTTAGCTTTTATTGGGGAGCCAAACTAAAATTGATATGTGGCATATGGTGACAGTACTGTTCCGAATCCAAAATTGGGATTCATGGTCTGAGAAAGAATTTATTGATTTAATTGCAAAGTCTTACCAAAAAAGAAAGAAAGGAAGAAAGGAAGAAATATATATACATATATATATATAGAGAGAGAGAGAGAGAGAGAGAGAGAGAAATAAAATAATATTTGGTTACCCATTTAATACATCATCTCATTATAGTGTTAAATTTACCAGAAGTCATGATTACCTTAGGAAAGCTAGGGGCTATGGTCCCTTGAGGCTATTTTTGGGCCAATATTAGCATTTGGGCAACTTCCTCTTACCTTCTCTTTTTTTTCCTCTTCCCTCTTCCCCCAACTACACAATCAAGTTTCCGATTTTATCTGTGAGAGTCATTTGAATTAGCCATGTCAAATGTTAATTGTTTTGGCAGAGAAAAAGAATCTTGGATAAGCTTTTCCTTCTAAGACTCAAAAACTTGCATTTCTAAGAGCTAACTTTGGAAGGAATGTTACTGGTCTGGAAAATTCAGATAGCAACCTCAAAAGGAATTCATGTCCTAGAGGAACTGGGAGTGGGGTGGGAAGCTCAGTTTCCTTTGAGACAGATTGAAATAAATAGTTCTTTCTGAAATAGTAATAAAGATCTATTTATTTCTTTCATCTTTTTACTAAAAGCTTCAAAACATGAATTGTGATTAAATTCAAAATAGATTTAGCCCAGGCACAACCTGGGCAAAAAACAAAAAACCCTCAACTAATCCTGATTAAAAAACATTTATAAAAACTTGGACAGGCTGCTTTGCTGAATAACATGAGCCTCACTGTAACGTTTAAGTTGGCCCTTTTGATGTGACAGAATTTCCAGCTTATGAGCTGCAACTGTATAGCTCAAGACTCCACATTAAGTGATACCAATCCAGAGTCGTTGTTCCTGCTGTGGTAGTGTCTTTCTGTGTTGACTGTTACCTGCTATAAATTGTCTGGTCTCAGAATTTTTTTTTTTTAAAGATTTTTATTATTTATTTATTTGTCAGATAGAGAGCACAGGAGCGAGCACAGGCAGACAGAGTGGCAGGCAGAGGCAGAGGGAGAAGCAGGCTCCCCACTGAGCCAGGAGCCCGATGTGGGACTCAATCCCAGGACACTGGGATCATGACCTGAGCTGAAGGCAGCCGCTTAACCAACTGAGCCACCCAGGCGTCCCTGGTCTCAGAATTTTTCATGGTCTTTGCTTTTAAAGTTACCACGGCCAGGAAGCTAAGTGGAATGTTGGTATGTGCAAACTTTTTTTTTTTTTTTTTTGTAAGTAGTCTCTGTGCCTATCGTGGGGCTCAAACTCATGACCCTGAGATCAAGAGTCACATCTTTTACTGACTGAGCCAGGCAGGTGCCGCCAAGTTACTTTTTTATTTTTTTAAGATTTTATTTATTTATTTGACAGAGAGAGATATCACAAGTTGACAGAGAGGCAGGCAGAGAGAGAGATGAGGAAGCAGGCTCCTTGCTAAGCAGAGAGCCTGATGTGGGACTCGATCCCAGGACCCTGGGATCATGACCTGAGCCGAAGGCAGAGGTTTCGGCCCACTGAACCACCCAGGTGCCCCACCAAGTTACTTTTATTATAGAACTTAATAATGATAATAATAATGACAAACATTTTTTATGATGTGCCAAGTGCTGTGCTAACTGCTTTCTATAAGTTACAGCATTTAGTTGTGGCGAAACCACATGAGAGATCCAAAGCTCCGAGAGCTGAAGTAACATGCCTAAGATTGTATGACTAGTAAGAAGCAGATCCAGAGCCAGAAATCAGTGCTGTCTGACTACAGAGCTTGTGCTTTTCTGCTGTGTGAAATGCCATTTTGCAGATTGGTGTGGAAGATGATTACTTTTTCACTTCATCTGTGAAGCAGAATCCTGTCTTACTTACTTGATGGGTATTTATTGAATGCCCATCACACGTTAGTCACCTACAGAAGATTGAAACCCAGGCTTTGTCATTAAGAAGTTCACATTCAGGATGCCTGGGTGGCTCAGTGGGTTAAGTCTCTGCCTTCAGCTCAGGTCATGATCCCAGGGTCCTGGGATTGAGCCCCACGTCAGGCTCCTTGCTCATCGGGGAGCCTGCTTATCCCCTGCCTGCTGTTTCCCCTGCTGTACTTGCTCTGTGCGTCTCTCGCCCTCACTCTCTCTGTGTAAAATAAATAAATAAAATCTTAAAAAAAAAAAGTTCACATTCGAGTAGAGGAGATAAAACAGCTTCATCCCTATATATGCATGTTCATAATAGAATTATTCGTAATAGCCAAAGGGTAGAAGGAACGGAAATGTCCATCAGCAGGTACATGGATAAGCCAAATGTGGTATGTACACATATGGTAGTATATCATTCAGCCTTGAAAAGGAAGAAAATTTTAACACATGCTACAACATGGATGAATCTTGAGGACGATATACTAAGAGAAATAAAGCAGACACAAAGGACGAATATTTTATGATTCCACTTATATGCGGTTCCTGGAATAGTCAAACTTAAAAAGACAGAAAGAACAGTGGTTGCCAGGGGCTAGAAGGAGGAAGAAATTGGGGAGTTGTTATTTAATGTGTATAGAGTTTCAGTTTTGAAAAATTCTGAAGATTGGTTGCACAGCACTGTGGATATACTTAACACTACTGAAATGTACACTTAAAAATGGTTGAGATTGTAAATTTTATATTATGTGTATTTTATCACAGTTCTAAAAATGCAGACAGATATATGCCCCCCCCCCATTTTATGTGGTAAAACAGTAATTAGTGCAACAAGAAGACTGATGAAGTCATAGACTTAGAGATTCTTTCTAGACAGGGTAGATCTGGTGAGGCAATGGAAGATGGGTCAGATTTATGTAGCAATGAGGAAGGTGGAAAGGGCAACCCAGGTGAAGGGAACAGTGAGCAAAGGTATAGAGACTTGGTCCTGCTTAAAGATCCAATTCTGGCAAGGAACAAATCTCCAAATGGCTCTGTAATTATGGGTGTCCCAGCCACCTTCCATGTGGGCAGAGACTTAAATGCAAAGTCTGAACCAGGTCCATGAAGTTGCGGTATGCTGGACAAAGACTCATTCATGATTCATCCAGTCAACATATATTTAGCACACAGTGCCCATGCTATGCTAGCCACTTTATGTATGCTGGCAGATGTAATAGTCCTAACAACTCTGAAGTTATTAATAGCCCTAATTAACAGATGTAGAAATTGTGACTCAGCGAGATGAGGTAACTTGCCCAAAGTCACATGACTGATAGGTAGTCGAAGCAAGACTTTGCCTGTGTAGCCCATGCTGTCTGTGTCCACTAAGCTACACTATCTCCTCTTGGGGTGAGTGTGAAGTGATTTCTGCCTTTGAACTCACAGTAGAAGTGGCATGTGACTGCTACCACTTGACATCTTCTTGCTGCTTTTGAAATTACCTTGACAGCTCTGAGACTGCTTCCTTATCTGTGAAATGAAAACCTTGTATTGAACTAGATTATTTCTAAGCCTTCTCCCAGAAAAAAAAAAAACCTGTGTATTCATTCATTTATCCATCTATCCATCAATCCAATACCAGTCTGGTATCTATTATATAATGGGTATAAGCTGGTGGGTGCTGGGACTGGTAATTGAGATTTGAGAAAACACTGTTCTTGCCTGAAAGGAGACTGTGGGCCAGTGAAGGAGATGAAATGGATGGTTATTGGACAGTGTGGCCACAGCACTGGTAAGGGTGTGTACAGAAGGCTGGAGCATAGAGAAGGGGCATCTGTCCCTGCCTTGGATAAGAGGATGTCAAGAGGAGAGGAAATCGTCCCAAAGACCAGGAAGGGTAGTGAGGAAGACTGTAAGAATCTCATCCTTCCTGTTGTTCCAGTAGTTATAAGCACAGCACATATTTATTACATTTAGTTAAGCTTTGTTGACTTTAAAGGCCCTTTTGATTTTAAGCCTTGTGGAAAGTTTAATTGAATTTAACAGTTAAGTGTAGCCAAATATTAATATAGTTTGAATTCTCTTTCAGAATGGAGAAAGATTATAAAGTTGAAGAGAGACCTATGAGTTAATTTTTTTAAAAGGGAATTTAGGAAGCATGGGGTAGCCTCATAAGAGACCCAAGGGCCCAGGGTTTTTGAGGTGTTCACAGCTAAAGTCATAGATGATTATATTTCGAAGAGGTGCGTGAAATGGCCAACTTATTGTATAACACATGTGATTCTTTCAAGACTACTAAGGACCGGTGAATTGCTAAGTATTAGAATGATTAAGTATTAGAACTCCAATACCAAGGAGTTGAAATGAGGGTTGGGTAGGGGAAGTTAAAAGAGCTAACATTTATTGCACAGCTAATATGTAAAGGCATTGTGCTGTGCCCCCTACATTTATAATTTTGTTTTATTTTCCCCACAGTCTTACAAGGTAGGTGTTCTTATCCTTCACAGATGTGGAAACTGAGGCTCAAGGAGGTTTGACTTGCTTGGAGACAGCAGGGACTCAAGCTCAAGTTTGTTAAAATCTAGACCTTTGCCTTTTCTACACAAGCTTCTTCAGGTTTCTGGTTTTTGTACTTCTGTATTTATTTTTTTTGAAAGATTTTTGTTTATTTATTTGACAGACAGAGATCACAAGTAGGCAGAGAAGCAGGCAGAGAGAGAGGAGGAAGCAGGCTCCATCACAGGACCCTGGGATCATGCCCTGAGCCGAAGGCAGAGGCTTTAACCCACTGAGCTACCCAGGTGCCCCTGGTTTTTGTACTTCTGGAGAAACAGCACCAGGGTACAGGGCTTCCCTCTCATCCTTGGAGCCTAGAAAGTAGTGATATTTAGGGTCCACCAGCTCTTAAAAATTTCCAACATGCCCAAGAACAGGTCCTCCAGCTTTCTGTGTCTTCCTTCTGAAGTGGTGGGTCACCAGCTCAAGATGAATGGCTCTTACTAAAATACTAATTCCCCCTCCCCACCCCTTTTTTGCCTTTCCCTGGCAATTTATGAATGGCAATTTGTCTCTTAGAAGTGGCTCATAAAAGTCATCTGAGAAAATACTGTTTGAAGCCAGCTCAGTTTGTGTATTTAATCCCTTCTCCTTCCCCAACAAAGGGTCACTTCACATCATTTGCCCCAGATTCTGTCTTTGGGGTCCTGAGAGATCTTGTTGCCAAGCTCTCAGCGGCCTCCAGCTCTGAGGTTCTGACAGGATCACATAGAGGTCTCCACTATTAACCCTTTACATTTCTGGCTCCTTCTTCCTCTCTCAAAAGGTTTCCCCATGGACATAAGCTATGGTGTCTTCTCAGGGAGTATTTCCCCAACTTATTTCGGAAGCAGGGCAGGCATTTGGCCCTGGACCTTTAACCCCCTAGGAAGTTCCCATATGTAGCTGCATGAACAGCAAACTGCCCTCCAAATGGGTTGATGAATTATGGTAGTGGGGAAAGGTCTCCAGCAGGCTCTTTCTCTGCCCTGGTATTCCACAGTTTGGGCTACAGTGACAAGGACAGAGGATGTGGTGTAAAGAGACTGGAGCTCAAGTCTTGGCTCAAGGCATAAATCTTGGAGCTGTGAGACTTGACCTGTTTGAGCCTGTGTTCTTAGCTCCAATTGAAGGACTGATGACAACCCCAGCTTCATACTGTTGTTGTGAGAGGCAAGTATCTCGATGTATAGTATTGAAGTAGTGTATAACAAGCCCATAGAATGTATAACAGATGTCACTGCTTGTTGTTATAAAACAAATTTGGCTCAATGAGAGACATTTCTGGAAACTCTCTGGCCCCAGTTCCTGGCAAATCTTTTCATTGCTCAAGTAGGCATGCATAGTATCATTCTCATGTTTATTTTTGTAATCTTTTCATTTATAGTCATAAATACTCCTAGAAGCTTTGGTGATTCTTGAGTATTTATCTTTGAAAACTCTGGTCAGGGTTGTACGCTCATACCCAGAGCTAGTTGCCCCAGAGTAGTTATTTGGATTCTCAGAGCTGTATGTGAATTCATTTCCCAAGAAATCCTGGGACAGCAGAGCTGGCTGTGTATGATAAATGAGGTTTGTCTTATTTGCTAGGATTTGGATGGTTGAGAACTCCTAAGGGTATTTGCCAGTAGGTAAACCCCAAGGCAGGACTATTATAACTTTGTGTATGTTTCTGGTAATGAGATGAGAATGGGAAGAGAGTGCCTTACTGTAAGTGGTTTATGAGTTTAGAGCTAGAAGCCCTTGGAAACTGACAAGTCTTGTGTATTGTCATAAATTTGGTTGGATTATTACTCTGTTGTGAGAAATTTTCTAGGTATTCCTCAGACACTTGGGGATTGTTGCTTACTATATTCTTGCCATTTCAAATGGTTGTATTTCATTCTTCTTGGCTATGTTTCTCAGAGCTCTTTGAATTGGTAAATGAAAGAAACCCAACTGAATCTAGCTTGGACAAAGAGGAAATTGATGGGAAGAATACTGGGTATTTCATATAACCATAGGAGGATGAGGGTAGCTGGAACCATGATATATTAGAGCAGATAACTCTCTTAGCAACCTCCCAAATTTTGGTGCTTACACAAACAAAGTATATTTCTTGTTCATACAGCAGTTCAACATAGTTTCTCCTGGTTAAGATACTTCCTGTGTTTTGGGAACACAGTGTCCTTCTATCTCCTGGGTCCCTTCTCCTCTAGGTGTGTCAGAATTCTCTCCTTTTAACCTGAAGATGGAGAGGGAAATTCAAGGATCTCATGTGGGAGGTTTTCATTGACTAAGTCTGGAAGTGGCTTATATTGCTGCTCTTCTCATTCCACCAATTGTTACTCAGTACATGATTCCACCTAATGGTAAAGGAGGCTGAGGAATATAGCCTGTGTGCCAGGAAGTAAAAGAAATTTTCTTTTGATGAGCATGTAGCTACTTTGAACCACACAGGCAATCAAATAATGTCAAAATTCTGTCTTTTGCCTTTGCTTCTCTCCTACATACATGGCAGGGGAAAACTTTAAGGGGAATACTGAACTTTAAGTCTCACTATTGCAGGAAGAAAATAAAAACAACAACAACAGCAAATCTCACTGTTGTTAAAGCAGAGAGGTGACCTATATTCCTACTGGCACCAAGTAAAAAAAAAAATCAGAGTAATATTGGCTCAGCTTGGATCATGTGACCCTCCCTGAACCAATCAGTGGTGAGCAGAAGGGCAAGGTCATTTGCATGGTTGTGGCCACTGGGAGCCCCAGTAGGGCTGCTCTTGGAGAAGGGACAGTCCTTGTGAGACCTATAACCTACCCCCCACATTGACCCAGCCACTAAAAAGTATGTCTGGAGCATAGTGCCTGGGGGCAGGGGGTGGGAGCGAGATGTGTGAAGCTACTTCACCCTTGTGTATGGGGGTGGGAGGCTTCAGACTTCCCTGGTCAGCTGAGGAAAGAGAGAGCTCCAAGGAACTTCTTTAGAGGAAAGTAGCGAGGGTGGAATCTCTCCATTAACCATGTAATTCCTGAGGAATAGTCTGACAATGAAATACGCAGTTGGGGTTTACTCTGCCTATCCTAGAGGTGCTTGATTGAGGGATGGCCGAAGAGCTCCGCCAGCTACTTTCAGAACTCCCTGGAGGCATACAGAAAGAGGAGGAGTGAAGGGAAGGTTTAACTCCCTTCACCCCCTACGAGGGGTGCCTGGGTGGCTGTCGTTTGCGTGTCTCAGCGCTGGACTTGATCTCAGGGTCATGGGCTCCTGCCCTGAGTTGGGCTCCACACTGGGTGTGGAGACTACTTAAAAAAACAACAGCACAAAACCAGAAACCCATCCTTTGAAATCCACACAAGGTATATGCCCAGGGGTGATTTATGGGTGTACAGCGAAGGAACATTAAAGGAATAATTGTTGGCTGTTTATTTTGGAAAAGTATGTGTACTGAGAGCAGAACAAGGGAGCTTTATTTTCTCTTTTACCTTCTTCCAACTTCCATTAGTGTTAATAGGATCATATATTCTAGACTTTACTTGGCTTGCTGCTCTCACACGAATGTTTGAATTGCTTGTTTTGGTATTATATATGAGCAGCAAAAGGGAAAGAGGAACAGAATGCTGAAAGCTAAATTATTCTATATACCTTATTTTGGATGGGATTTATTCTCTTGAGTCCGCCACCATTAAGATTATCTGATTAGATGATCTGTGTTTCTGATAGGTACATCTAGACAGCTTTATAACTTGTTTGTCTGAAGTGGTTTGTTCAGGGGATGGCTAAATGTATTTTGTATTTGGTGGAACAAGGTGAGTTTTAGAGCGGGTTGTCTGAGATTCAGGCCATCACAGGTGTCACTGTTATCCAAAGGGCCAATGGAACTGCATGTTCCCCTGGGGTGAGTTGACGCTGGGGGCATTTGTTCAGCCATGATTTGATACACATTGACCCAACTTACCCTCCTGGTGGTAAGGGATTCAGTTCCTAAGGTTGCTGCTACAGATCCATTTATTCAATTAAGCAAATAACAACTGAGGTCCTGCTGTTCCTTGGGTATTGTTTCGGTCTTAGAAATACTCTGCGCGAGGAGCCAGAATCAGACTGCTCGGGGAAACCCAGTATAGTTAGAGTGATAAAATTTCTGGGTTTGAAGGGACCTTAGAGACAATCTAATCCAGGATCAGCAAGCTTTTTCTGTAAAGGACCAGAAAGTAAGTGTATTTGATTTAGGGGGCCATATATGATCTCTGATGCAGATTCTTCTTCTTTTTTTTTTTTTTTTTACTATCATTTAAAAATGTAAAGATTGGGACGCCTGGGTGGCTCAGTTGGTTAAGCGGCTGCCTTTGGCTCAGGTCATGATCCCAGCATCCTGGGATCAAGTCCCACATCGGGCTCCTTGCTCGGCAGGGAGCCTGCTTCTCCCTCTGCCTCTGCCTGCCTCTCTGTCTGCCTCTCTGTCTGCCTGTGCTTGCTCTCGCTCACTCTCTCTCTCTGACAAATAAATAAATAAAATCTTAAAAAATAATAATGATAAAAAAATAAAAAATAAAAATGTAAAGATCATTCTAAACTGAGGTGGGAGACATAAGCTGGATTTGGCCCATGAGCCATAGTTTTCCCACCCCTGACCTAACTCATCCCCCCTCCCCTTTTTTAATCAAAGAAGAACCAGGGGGTTCTCTGTACCCTTCCGAACACCATCAGTGAGAACACATCTAGTTCTTGACACTGCTTGATTGTTGACCTTTATTTTTTTTAAATTTTTTTTTAAAGACTTTATTTGACAGACAGAGATCACAAGTAGGCAGAGGCAGGCAGAGAGAGAGGAGGAAGCAGGTTCTCCACGGAGCAGAGAGCCCGATGCGGGGCTCGATCCCAGGACCCTGAGATCATGACCTGAGCCAAAGGCAGAGGCCTAACCCACTGAGCCACCCAGGTGCCCCGACTGTTGACCTTTAATAAAGGATCCCCAGAGGTTCAGGCCCACAACTCAAATTGCCTACTTACTTGGCAAATATATAGTTTTGGTCCTGAGGTAAGTATGAATTTAATTATTCAGTAAGTCATTAGGTGCCTGCCACATTCCAGGCACTGTGTTTGGAACTGGGGATGTAAAATTAGCATGACAAAATCCCAGCCTTCCATCAGTTCAGGCAGATATGATGGCCAAATGACAGGTAGCCTGTGGAGACCAGGAGTGGGTGTCTTTGGAGCAGAGGAAGGCACTCCTTCCTCAGTATGTGGGATGCTTCCGTGGGTGTATAAATGAATCCATTCATTCATGGCACCTCCCACCTTATGTTCTGGAAGCCACTGCCCAGCCTATAGGAAGGGGAAAGAGGCTTGGCTTCCTCCATACTTGCTTATTTTTTTCTGTGGGGACCGATACCTTATGTACATCCTATGTATACATGGGTGGGTTATGAGATTAAAGGAACTAAGATGAAAAAGGATAAAGACAGTTTATCTGGCACTGGCTTTGTTGCACCAGTTTATCCAGACAGGCGCACTGAGACACAGATGAAAACATAAAAGATCAATCAGAGAGCCTGTAATATTTTCGAGCGGGAAGGGATTTTATAGGTCACTTGGCAGTACCCTTTCATTTAACAGATAATGAGCATGAGGCCCAGAGATGTCAGATTTCTTACTGTGGGTCAAGGGGATAACTCACAGAATCTCAAGAGTTCTAAAGGCCCATAACAGATGGAGTAGAACTCTCCAAATAACAATAAAGAATAATAATCAGAGCCAACATTCTTGAAAGTTTGTTGACATGCCTAGTAATACATACTAACCTCATTTAATTCTGACGATAACTCAATGTAATTGAGGTAAGATTACCATCCCCGTTTTACAGCTGAGGAAACTAAGCCGGAAGAGATTAAGTAAAATGTGTCCGAAGTCACCCAGTCATTAAGTAGTAGAACCAGGATTCAAGTACCAAGCTCAAGGGTTTAACCTGCTCAGAGCCCTTTACTCCCACTTAACTCCCACTTCAGTGACAACTGAATGGGAGCTCAGTGCTGAGGAGACCCGTGCCGGTCTTCGGATGTCTCATCCTTTGGCCAGATGTATATGCTAATATGCAGATGTGGGCCAGGAAAGCCTGTTGCTCTGCAGCTGTCTTTATAGTGCCCCAGAACAGTTCTGAGAATTAATGTGCACAGTAGAATTCTGTTTCAACATCAAAGTTCCCTTGAAGATGTGAGAGGCTGGTTGGTAATTGGTCTCCCTGATTCTGCCGAAGTTTGTGGAGGAAGACTCTCTCTGCATGTCTTAGCTTCTTCCTGTTGCGCAAGCATTTAGATTCAAAACTGTAGTTTCAGGGGCGCCTCAGTGGCTCAGGGGGTTAAGCCTCTGCCTTCTGCTCAGGTCATGATCTCAGGGTCCTGGGATCGAGTCCCACATTGGGTTTTCTGATTGGCGGGGAGCCTGCTTCCTCCTCTCTCTCTCTGCCTGCCTCTCTGCCTACTTGTAATTTCTCTCTGTCAAATAAATAAATGAAATCTTAAAAAAAAAAAATTGTAGTTTCAAACTGTAGTCTGAGGCATCCTGGGGTGTGTGGGCTAAAGAACTGAGGGATTCTGTAGGAAAAATTGGGCATGGATTTGGCTTTGATCCAAATGATGTCTAAAACAAATATCTTTTGCTGCATTAATTTTTTAGTTCTGATGGATGAGAACAACCGACTCATTAGATATACAGTACCTGTGATGCTTGTAACGTTTTCTTTCCCTTCTTGTAGAAGTTAATGTTTTTCTCAACTGACAATGGTAATACATGGATTTGGTTGGAGGTTTTGTTTTGTTTTTTAACCAAACACATTTTTACAGATTTGTAGAGGTTATTCTAAGAAAATCCTCTTCTACCTAGATTACTGTTTTGTTTGTAAGGAGCATTATGGGCTTTGTTTGCCATTCATTCGTTGTAAGCAGGTTTCTCTATATGGCAGAGGAAAGCCAGGATTCTTAGATTTCAGCTCAGAAAGCTATATCCTTTGAACCTAGGCCCTGGGTTGGTATGTATAAGCCAATACACAGCATTAATAATTGCTGCATATCACTTGGAGGAAGATCCACATTAAATAAAGAAGGCTTTCATTAGGTCATAAAAAAAACAGATTTAGGCTCTCATGGTAAGAATCTTGAGGGATTTTGCAGAGGGAAGAGATATAATGCAAGATAGTCTTCTCATTTGTAGGCGTTTGAGAAATCCCTTAAAATAGAGAAACACATGAATATTTGTTTTCTAACAGAAAATAATTCAAAGACCTGCCCATGTGTCTTGCCAAAGCTTTTTTTCTTTTCAAGCTTCAGCCAACCCGCCAGAAATTTTTTTTTCTATTATATCAGGGAGAAATCTCACTTAGTGATTGCACGCTGTTAATACCTGCTTAATTTTTTAAAAAAGATTTTTATTTATTTGAGAGAGAGAGCACACAAGTGGGGGAGGTGAGGGGCAGAGGGATAAGCAGGCTCCCCTCAGAGCAAGGAGCCTGATGTAGGACTTCATCCCAGGACCCTGAGATCATGACCTGAGCTGAAGGTAGACACTTAACTGACTGAGCCACCCAGGCACCCCTGTTAATATCTATTAATGATTGTTTCTTTTGACTATACCAGGGCATATCCCTGGTTTACTGCAGCTTGTATCTACTCCAGTTCCCCCTTGAGCAGCAGTGATCACCTTCAGAAAAAGAAGTAGGAGGTAGGGGATGGCTAAAAGAATGGAAAGGATTTGTTCACTACATGGTGGTGTGCTGTGTTACCAGATAAATATTCAGTGTCACCATGTTTTGGAGATAGGTATACATTTTTTCTTTCTTTTTATTTTGAAAAATTTCAAACAAGCAGGTTACTGAAAAGAACATTCAAAGACTCTTAGATCTATCAGTTGTTAACATTTTGCCACATAGGCTTTATTTTCCTCTCTGTATGCAGATCTACATTTGGAGGGGGTCGGAGAAGGGGGGGACAAGACATCACCATACTTGGTTTCTAAATATATTCATATTTCTCTCCAACGTATAAGGACATTCTTCTCCATAACCACAATAACATTATAATGCCCTGGAAACTTAACAGTGATTCTGTAATATTGTCTAATACACAGTCTCTATTTAAATCTCACCTTCAGTCAGTTGCCTTTTTGCTGTGTAACGCACTGTGCCAAAACTTTGTGGTTTAAAACAACCACCATTTATTAATGCTCATAATTCTGTGGGTCAGCTGGTTGGTTCTTTTAATGGGGATCAGGCTCAACTGATCTTTGGCTGGGCCTCTTCAGTATCTGCACTCAGCTGCTGGATCCACTAAGGGCTGGCTGGTCTAAGTTGGCTTCAGTTTGAATGACTTGTCTCCTCCCTAGAGGATCTCTCATCCTCCAGCAGGATAGCCCACACTTGCTTGCTTCCATAGCATAGGGGCAGATTCCAAGAGAGAGTGGAAGTGTGCAAATTGTTTTGAGACCTAGACTTGGAGCTAGCACAGCATAACTTTTGAGTCAGTCTCTGGTTGAAGCAAATCACAAGTTCTCGATGGGAGGAACTGCAAAGTTGTATTACTCAGGGGCATGGATATGGGGAGTGAAAAATTGCAGACACTTTTGCAATCTATCATCCCCCTGTTGTCCAAATAATATTAAAAATAACATTAATTTGATAATGCTAATAATATAATTGTTGATCTGTCTTCAAAGATTCAATCAAGGATTATACATTAAACTTAGTTATTATGTAACCTTTAGTCTCTCTCTCTCTTTTAGTCTTTTAATCTATGATTTTCCTTCTTTTTTGTATTTTATGAAATAGATATTTTAAAAATTCTTAAGAATATCTCACAACCTACCATTTGTCTACTTATTTCTCCATTATTATGTACAGATTAAACGTTTTTGGCAAGAATTCTAAATAGCTGATTTTGTATACTTGCCAATGCTGTGTGAGGGGATGTTAGTTTATCCCATTATTGGTGATGCTCAGTGCAAACACCTGGCTAAAGTGGGGTCTGCCGGATTTTGGAATCATAAAAGTGCCATTTTCTGGAGATAGATTTGCATTAAGTTTGGTGCTAAAGTTCTCCCAAATATGTTAACATGTATTTATTTTATTTTTTAGAAGATTTTATTTATTTGAGAGAGAATGTGCATGTGTGAGCATACAGGGGAGGTGGACTGGCAGAGGGAGAGAGAGAATCCCAAGGAGACTCCACGCCTAGTGCAGAGCCCGATGGGGTGCTCCATCTCACAACCCTGAGATCATGACCTGAGCCGAAACCAAGAGCTCGTGTTCAACCAACTGAGCCACCCAGGTGCCCCTATCAATATTTATTTATTAGATACCTATTGCAGATCTAGCCTTGCATTTAGTACTGTGATGAATCTAAAAGAATTAGATAAAAAAGAATCTATCTAAAGGAATATGAAGGTTTCTTGAGGTTAAGTTATTTTTAAAAA
>ML108847.1:11864-54285 GCA_003697995.1 Taxidea taxus jeffersonii | reverse complement strand
CCAGTACCCAGATTAAGAAACAGAATCTAGGGGCACCTGATTGGCTCTGTCCATTTACTCACTCAACTCTTGATTTCAGCTCAGGTCATGATCTCAGGGTCTTAAGATCGAGTCTCATGTCAGGCTCCATGCTGGGCATGGAGTTTGCTTCAGGTTCTCTGTCTCCTTCTCCCTTTGCCCCTCCTTCCCCAAAGAAATGGAATATAAGCACATCTCAATAAGTCTGATTTTTAAAAAGATTTTTATTTATTTATTTTAAGAAAGAGAGAGCATGAGCATAGGGGATGGGGAGAGGGTGAGGGAGAAGCAGACCTCCTGCTGAGTAGGGAGACCTATTTAGGACTCATCTGAGGACCCTGGGATCATGACCTGAGCCAAAGGCAGATGCTGAACCAACTGAACCACCCAGGTGCCCATCAATGAGTCTGATTTTTGTGTGGAACTTATATCCAAATGATGGTTGACTTTTTCCATACCAACTTATTTATGAGTGGCCCAACGAAATCAGTATCATTTTAAGCTTAAAATGGTGTTCCCTAACTTGATTGGTTTGGGGATCTATCCAGCTTGACTCAGAGTAATTTTCAGTGTGTATCCAAGATAGTCTCTCCTCATTCATTCCTGTCTCAGAACAGAAGATGACCTCTCCTTTCCCATGGATAGCCTCTTCCCTGTGCATTTCATCCTGCCTCTCTTGACTTTCCTGGGTCTGGTCCTTCTTTTTCTTCCTTGTGTCTCTTCTATGTATCTTTGGTCTTTGGTTTCTCCTTTTCCTTGGGTTCCTTAGCAGTTGTCCTCCTGGTTCTCCTCACCAGGCTGCTATTCTCCCTCCTTTTTTGTCACCAAACTTCTTAAAGGACAACCTCGTCTTCCTCTTTAACCCATTCATCCCAATGCCCTTTGAGACATGGTTTCTTTCCCCACACACAATTCTAGGGAAGTTCATAAGCAAACTCCTAGGTGTTAATCAGCCTTTTACAAAGCCTTGTTCTCTTAGATATTTCTGCTTCATGTTGAAGTCTTTTTCTTCTTTTCCATGAGACTATCTCCTCCCTTGGCTTCTATTTGTGCGCTGTTAGTTTTCAGCTACTACTCTGAGCACCCCTCTAACATTGAACTTCCCAAAGAAAGAACAGCGGTAATTCTGGCTTCTGTTGGTATGTCTGAGAATGACATTTCTTAGGACCTTTCTTCATGGGTAATAGATAAATATCTGAATTTGTCTATGATTGGAAGATAATGGTTTTATTTTTTATTTTTTTTAAGATTTTGTTTATTTATTTGACAGACAGAGATCACAAGCAGGCAGAGAGGCAGGCAGAGAGAGAGGGGAAAGGGATTTTATAGGTCACTTGGCAGTACCCTTTCATTTAACAGATTAATAGAAGGCAGAGGCTTTAACCCACTGAGCCACCCAGGTGCCCCAAGATAATGGTTTTAATGGCAACCTCTCAATGAAATTAATGTAAATTCTGCGTAACCCTAGTTTCTCAATGCTGTACCTGGTAAGAACTCAATATGTGTTTGTTGGAATCATTTAATCATTCAATTATTCATTTATACATTCAATAAATATTTATTAAATGTCTAGTCAGTGAATTAAGTTCCACAGTAGGTTACAGTTTTTAAATATCTAAGCTTCTATCTAAATGTGTATTCTTTGTCTTTTTTTCTCTTCATTTTTGTTGATGTTTGCTTGTTCCCCATCCCCCCGAATTGAGCAATTACTAACTATATGACTCTTAGACAAGTTATTTAGCCTCTAGAAATCTTTACTTTTTAAAACACGGATAACAGTGGTATCTGCCTCCTGGGTTGTTGTAAAGTGGAAAAAAAATGCACAGAGAGCACATAGCACATACTAGGATATAGCAATGACTCGATAGATATTAGTTATCATTATTATTCTTTTTTAAAAAAAGATTTCATTTATTTAATTGACAGAGAGATCACAAGTAGGCAGAGCAGCAGGCAGAGAGAGAGGGAGGAGCAGGCTCCCTGCTGAGCATAGAGCCCGATGTGGGGACTCCATCCCAGGACCCTGAGATTGTGACCTGAGTTGAAGGCAGAGGCTTAACCCACTGAGTCATCCAGGAGCCCCTATCATTATTATTCTTACTGTAATGGTTCAGTAGTGGACTTTGGTCCTCACAGCAAATTAGGCATTAGTCTTCCCATTTTTCTTTCCTTTTTTTTTTTTTTTTTTAAGTCTTCCCATTTTTCCAAGAAAGTAATGGAGACTCAAGAGGATTTAAATAACTTGCCACAGGTCACAGAGCTAATAAATCGCAGATCTTGGATATCTGATTCATAGCTTGTGCCTTTTACAAAACTATATAAAGGTATACCAGTATATCCTATACTTTCAGCATCTTGTAGGACACTTAGAAGTAAACTAGAAGTCACTTTATAGTGGCTGAAATAAGCTAATGCTGTTCTCATTTGCATTTTAAAAGGTAGGACATATCAAGGAAGTTCTGCCTGATTAGGAAAACTCCAGCCCTAATGGTCAGATTAACAAAGATTGTATCTTAAAACCACAGGATCCTAGGGGTAAGAAGGATTTTAGGCTTTGAAGGATTTGCCCACCCAATTATTGAATTTTCTTGCTAACCATCCAGCCAAGGGGTCATTTGATTTATTCTTTAACACTTCCAATGACGGGGAAGTCATTGTCACCTGGAGGCAGCTCTTTCCCCTTTCCGCAACTCTGACCACAAGACTGTCCTCCATCCAACATCCATCAGAACTTCTGTGTCTCCCTTCCACCTGTGGATCCCAGCTTAGTAGTGGATGGCCACATGAAGTACGTGGAACCCCTTGTTTCTTAGGTCAACTTTTTAGGTTCTTGATATTTATTCTCCATTTTTCATTCCCAGCAGCTCTTCACCAGATTGAGCAGCTTCCAGACTTTAATTTACAGCTTCCCCAGAAAAAAAACAACTAGATCTACTATTTTTTTTTTCTTAGTGTAAAAAAGAATAAAATCCATGACTATCTCATGAACATTTGGCTTTTTCTTCAGTCTTTCTCATTATGCTTGGTACTTCCATCCACCCAGTTGGTCAAGCTAGGAATCCAGGAGTTTGTTTCTTTACTATTCATGTAACAGCCCATCAGCTACTCTTTTTGGTCCTATCTCCAAATATAAAATCCATCTCTTCTACAATCACCCTGGTCTAGTCACCAGATCTCACCCTGATTCCTAACTCTGGCCCCCTCCTTGTCTACGACAAGTAGGGTTATCTCTTTAAAGCACAAATTCAGGGCGTCCGGGTGGCTCTGTGGGTTAAGTGTCTGAGTCTTGAAGTCAGTTCAGATTTTGATCTCAGGGTTGTGAGTTCAAGCCCTGCCTTGGGCTCTACATTGGGCATGGAGCCTACTTAAAAACAAAAACAAAATCAAAAGCACAAATCAGATCATGTCAATCCCCTAATTAAAACTCTTCTCTGATTTTTCATTGCCCTTATAACAAAATTGAGACTCTCCTCTGTGGTCAGCAAGGCCCTGCGTCATTTCAAATATTCTTCCATGTTATTCATTCAGCCTTGGTCCCTGATGGCCTTTATGTTCTCTAGACATGACAAGCCTTCTCTGGCAGCCAGTCCTCACACTTCTTATAACTTCTGCCTGCACTCTTTGCATAGCTTTGCAAATGGCTGGCTCATTCTCATCCCTCAGATCTCAGCTCAAATACCACTTCCTTAGAGAAGCCTGCTCTGATCACTCATCAAAGGCCCTAATCTCATTATTTTGTACCTTCCTTTCAGATCTGCACTGCTTCTCTTGAGAATGTAAGTTCTTTGGTGACTGGACACAGTCTATCATGTTAGCAACCATGTTTTCTCTAAGTGGCAGAGTAGGTGCCCTTGGAAGGTACTTGATAAATATTTGCAGAATAAATAAATAGCTCGTGATTGACTGGGTGTAAGGGTGTTGGAATCATATAAAAAGATGAATTTGAGGGATGCCTGGGTGGCTCAGTTGGTTAAGCAGCTGCCTTCGGCTCAGGTAATGATCCCAGCGTCCTGGGATTGAGTCCCACATTGGGCTCCTTGCTTGGCAGGGAGCCTGCTTCTCCCTCTGCCTCTGCCTGCCACTCTGTCTGCCTGTGCTCACCCTCTCTCTCTCTCTAACAAATAAATAAATAAAATCTTAAAAAAAAAAAAGAATTTGATTCCATGTGTGATTTGGAGCAAATTATGTTACCTCTCTGGGCTTCGGTTCCCTTTCTGTATAAAAGCAATCCTGGGGTGCCTGGGTGGTTCAGTGGGTTAAGCATCTGCCTTCAACTTGGGTCATGATCTCAGGGTCCTGGAATCGAGCCCCACATCGGGCTCTCTGCTTGGTGGGGAGCCTGCTTCCTCCTCTCTCCCTCTCTGTCTGCCTCTCTGCCTCCTTGTGATCTCTGTCTGTCAAGTAAATAAATAAAATCTTAAAATAAAAAGTCTATGACCTCAGTAAGTCAGGTTTAATCATTGAAAAAGAAAAAAAAAGTAAAAATTAAAAAAGCAATCCTAGCCAAAAAGAAAAAAAAAAAAAAGGCAGTCCTATCTACCTCATAAAATGTTGTGAATATTTTCTTTGGGTGTTGTGAATATGAATTAAGATATTGGCTGTGAGTGTACCTGCCATAGTACCTGTCACATATTAGTGTTTGGTCTCCCTCCAAGCCTGGCACTTCATTCTGAACATGGGTAGAAGAGCTCTGTCAAGTCTGAACCTAATTATTGGAATGGTTTCGGTGATGTGCCTGGGAGTGCCTGACCCATAAGCCTGGGGTGGCATGCCTGCATCTTCTCTCAGGTATCACTTGCCTGGCTGGGAAGCCAGTGTTTTGTTTTAAAGATTTTATTTATTGATTTGACAGACAGAGATCACAAGTAGGCAGAGAGGCAGGCAGAGAGAGAGGGGGACGCATGCTCTCCGCTGAGCAGAGAGCCGATGTGGGGCTCAGTCCCAGGACCCTGAGACCATGACCTGAGCCACCCACTGAGCCACCCAGGTGCCCTTGGGAAGCCAGTTCTAACCCTGGATATCAGCTGTTGTGCTGCGTGATGCTACAGTCTGATAACCCAGAGGTTCCAGGCCCAGAGCCTTTGTTGAGGTGCTGAACACAGACCCCCAAAACACCATCAAACCTGACATTGTGTGGCCCATTTCTTGTCAAGATGGATTGGGCTGCTCTGTCTAGACAATCATCTCCTTTGGGAAATCACGGTTGCTCTAAGAGGAGGCACATGGCCTACCGTTAAGAATACAAAATAGGCCTGTGAGCTGTTGGGGAGGGGAGGAGTTGCTGTGAGGTGGGTGGGTCGGTGCAGTGGAGCCTGCAGAAAGGAGCTGTCAGCTTCTGCACTCACAGGCATCTGGGGATCATTGCTGAGAGCCTTCTCCTTCACCCGTGCCGTGTTAACAGAGCTCCCTGTCCATTGCAAGGTACAGATGTCACTGTCAGCCTTCCCAGAGCCAGCGACTCTGTGCCCCCACTGAGGAGTGCTTGGATGACTTGAAAGGTAACTCTGGAACGGGGACAGCCTGCTGGGGAGGGGGGCTGAAATCTTCATGCAGTTTGTTTGGTCAGTAGGATGACCTGCGTGACTCTCCTGTCAGTTGTCAAGAGTGAGTGTTCTAACATGGGGCTCTAGAATTAGGTAGACCTGGTTCACATCCTGGCAGTGTCATGACCTTGGCTGAGTTACTTGACCTCTTGCCTCTTAGCTTCCTCATCTAAAATGGGGATAATAAAGACTCCCTATCTTACGTGATCACTGTGAGATTTAGATGATACGGTACACCCAGAAGTGTTAGTTGAGTTCCAGGAATAGCTGATGTTCAGAAATGAGTGTTCTCTTTATCAGGCAGGACAGGTTGGAATTTTGAGTTTATTCCTGATGAGCCTCACCCATATTGAACTTTGGGCCTTGATTCTCTGTTTGCCAGCTAGGTCACTTGGGACAACTTATTTAGCCTCTCCACGTCAGTGTTTTTATCTGTCACATGAAGTTTTTAATTGCCACCTCATAGTGAAGGTGAAATGAGATCAGGGTGCCTGACATATAGTAAGTGCTCAAAATCCTCGTTTCTTCCACCTTTGGTTATTGACTATCTGAAATACGGTCCCTTTAAGCTTGTTAAGATTCCTCACTAGCCTTGTATGCAGCTGTGTTCAGACAGCTTTGGCAGAAGGAAAAGCTTTTTTTTTTTTAAATAGACTGTTTCATAATCTTTTGGCTCAGATCTGTTGCTGCTGTACCGTGTGCTTCTCAGGGTCCCTGGGTCCTCCTGTAATCAGCATGTACCTTGCCTCTCACCTAAACGACCCTGGAAAGTGGCTTCCCTGGAAGATGTTGCTGAATGCAAAATGGATTTTTCTCCCCACTCTTTGGCTCTTTGGGATGAAACTGGCTCAGGGATTCTAGGCCACGGGGGGAGGGGCTGTCGGGCCTGGACTGCAGTTGGACTTAGTGGCCAAGAGTTTCCTGGTTTTCATTAAAATTCTCTGGCTGTCTTTCGGGATTGCTCATTGGATATGACTGTGCATTGGAGGTAGTTGTGCCGTTCTCTTGGCTACACACACCCAGCAAATCACAGTGGCCCTGAGGACGAGAGAGAATTGAAGGTGGATAACAGGCTGGCTAAGGGGTCTAGCTCAGCAGTCTGTGTGATAAGGGGCCCCTGTCTGCAGCTGTATATCATGAGTTTTACAAACTCTTCAGTACAGATGGGGAAGCAGACATAGCTGAGCTGGGAACGGGTTGCCGAAAGAATCCTCTCACAGCTTACTCTTGATGACAGACTTGTTCTTCAGGGCAGATAGAAGTTTCCTGGCAGCTGTCAGAGGGTCCCCAAATGTGACATCAGTGACTTAAATGAGTCTGATCTAATCATTTTTCCTTAGGTGCTTATGCCCAAGGGGCGAGGGCTGAGTGGCAGTTCTGAGAGTGACAGACCCATGTAAAGAACATTCAGTTTTTTAAGAGTTAATTGCTGGTAGTTGAAATCTCACTTGAGATTAGAATTTGAATCTGAAAATCTGGCTTCATATGATGACTCTGCTATTGACTTGCTTTGTGATCTCAGGCACCTTACTTCCGTGGGATAAATTATGTAAAGCTATGTTCTCAGTAACACTAGGTGTTGTGATAAAGTACGCTAGATTTGACCTGTCACTCCAGCTCACCGAGCTATATCCCAGTTCTGTCATCTAAAACATTTGTTCAGCATCCCTCCCAGCTTTGTGTCATTTAAGAATTTGAGGCAAATATGTTCCTTAAGGCTCTTCTTTCACTGAAAAAATACATCAAAACCATATTATTATGTTTCCCAGTGAGACGCTTACGACGTTGGATATGTCATCCCTAGGTAACTTAGTAGGGAAAAGGGAGGATTTTTTCTGTCAGTCTTGATGGATAGGTTGTGAGAAGGCCATTTTAATTGATCTTGGGTATAAATGTCCCTTGACTCCCAAGAGAGCAACATTGAGGCTGCCATTTGCCTTCAGTGTAAACTCCATTTCCTGTCTTTTCTCCTTTTACTCTTCTACTCTTCAAACCCTATGTTCTAGCCAGAGTGGACAACTCAGAAAAAAATAATTACTGTGGAAACTATCAGGTATACCGAAAAGTATTCTAAAATGGATTTACAGCTTGAAGAAGAATAACAAAATGAAAATTGGGCATCCACCATTCAGCTTATAAAATTGAATGTTATTGGTGCCTTAGAAGCTGCTTTTGTATCTTCTGCCCCCAAATCACATCCTCTTCTCTTCTCACCAGAGTCAGTGATTATCCTGACTTCTGTGTTGATCATTCCCTTTTTTTTTTTTTTAATGATTTAACCACTCATGTTTATATTACTGAACTGTATATTGGTTAGTTTTTTAAAACAAGGAGCAAGTACAAATCTAGCAAGCTTTGTAAGAAAAGGGCAATAGTGCCACTACTGGGTTTAAAAATAAGCTGATTTGGGTTCATAATGTGACTTTAGCTTCCCTAGAAGTTACAAAAGTCCTAATGGGGCAGTCAGTGGGCAAGGCTGTAAGTGGATCCTAGGAAATTTAAAGCCCACCATTATTAGGGCCTCTGATGGCCATACTGTGGGTCAGGCACTGAACATGTGGTAGGATGTGGTCATAGAGAATGGACTATTCTGACTTCTCTACCTCTTATTTCTCCAGCTGTCAGGGAGTAGGTTAGAGCAAAAACTTCCTTGTGGGTTGAAGTGAATGCCATCAGCTAACCCACACAGTCAGCCTGGAGGGGCCGAGCAGGTACTTTATTAGCACAAAGCCAAGACCAATAGAGTCAGAAAAGAGTCTGGACCAAGCTTATCTATCATTCTTGGGCAGGTTAAAAAGAGAATATGCAGTTACTATCTGTGGAATTTTTTTTACCTAAAAATGGACCCCTAAATCTAATCAAGCCCCTAAAGCTAACTTTGATTTATTGGAAAGATGTAAGAAATTAAACTACACTCTAAGGAAGTGAACACATAAATGCAGATTGTTAGACAACTGATTTGGCTTTTGCAACAAGTCAGTGGCATGAAAAAAATAATGTAACTTAAAAATTATAATCAGTGTAATGTATGAATCTTTTTGGTTCAGGTAGTCTATGTGTTAGTCTGCTAAGGCTGCCATAACAAAATACCACATACTGGGTAGCTTAAGCAACAGAAACTTATTTTAATTTTTAAAAATATTATTATTATTATTTTTTTTTTTTTTAGGGAGAGAGAAATTATAGAGAAAGAACACGAGTTGGGGAGAGAGCAGAAGGAGAGGGAGAGAGAGAATCTTAAGCGCTTTCCATACTCATCACATAGCTCAACTTAGGGCTTGATATTGTGACCCTGAGATTATGACCTGAGCTGAAATCAAGAGTTGGACCAAGTTTAACCAAGTGAACTGCCCAAGTGCCTCAGAAATTAATTTTCTTACTGTGCTGGAGGCTGGAAGTCCAAGATCAAGGTGCTGGTGGGTAGATTTTCCCTGAGGTCTCTCTCTTTGGCTTAGAGATGGTTGATGCCTTCTTCCTCCCTCCTCACATGGTTGTCCTTCTGTATACTTGTGTCCACAGTGTCTCTCTATATGTCCTAATCTGTTTTCTTCTTATAAGGATATTAGTCATGTGGGATTAGGGACCACCCTGAAGGCCTCATTTTAACTTAGTTACTTTTTAAAAGGCCCTATCTCCAATTATAGTCACATTCTGAGTACTGGCGGCGGGCGGGGGCAGGGGGGGGATTCAACATATAAATTTGGGAGCCAGGGGAGACACAATTCAGCCCATAACAGTCTAATTATAAAAAAGCATTTTAGGGGCACCTGGGTGGCTCAGTGTGTTAAAGCCTCTGCTTTCGGCTCAGGTCATGATCCCAGAGTCCTGCATCAGGCTCTCTGCTCATCGGGGAGCCTGCTTCCTCTTCTCTCTGTCTGCCTCTCTGCCTACTTGTGGTCTCTCTTCTGTCAAATAAATAAATAAAATCTTAAAAAAAAAATTTTAGAGATGTTGGGGAAGTTTTATTATGGCCTGATATCAGGGGGTTGCTGTTAATTTTCCTATGATAATAATATTGTGATGTTAGAGAATGGGTAATATAGAGGTGGGTTCTGAAGTATGCTGAAATGAAATGGTATGATATGGAATTTGTTATAAAACATTTAAACAAAGAAAAATAGAGAAAAAGGGAATAGATTAAGTTAACAGGCCAAAATGTTCATATGTTGAATTGGTGATGAGTATCAAGGGCCTACTTTTCAGTATGTTTGAAAATTTTCTAATCATATATTTAAAATAATTAGATCAATAACACCAAAGAGGGTTTAATGGCGGTAGGGTTTTTGGTGATGAACAACTTCAATATGTCTGTCCCTTGTGCTCTACTTCTGCAGTCTGGTTAGTTTCTTCATGTGGTGGTCATTTTGGGGTCCTCCACAGACTGTCTCTACTCAGTCCCTCTGTTCCTTGTATACCACTTGGTGAAGGATATCCTTCAGGAACCTCTTAGGTGAATGGAATGTGAATTTCTAAAAAGTCTTGTATATTTGAAAATATTTTTGTTCTGTTCTCATACTTGACACATAGTTTGGTTAGAAATCATTTTCCTTCAGGATTTTGAAAGTATTGCTTCATTGCCTTGTTTTTATTGATGCTGTTGAGAAGTTGGCGTTGAGAAATGTTTTATTTCTTACTCTTTATATGTAGCCTGTTTGATATTTCTCCTTTCTGAAAACTTATGTAATCTTTTCTTTGCTGTTTCCTGAAATTTCACACTGTGTTTTGTGTGCGAGACGCTTTGAATCAGGCAACCTGCATGCCTTAGTTCTTCAAAGTTTTATCAAACTATATTATAATTTTTCTTTTTTTCTATTTCTTCTTGGGAATTTCTTTTACTTTTTAAAAAGATTTATTTAGGGATGCCTGGGTGGCTCAGTTGGTTAAGCGGCTGCCTTCGGCTCAGGTCATGATCCCAGCATCCTGGGATCGAGTCCCACATTGGGCTCCTTGCTCGGCAGGGAGCCTGCTTCTCCCTCTGCCTCTGTCTGCCTGTGCTTGCTCTCTCTCTCTCTCTCTAACATATAAATAAATAAAATCTTAAAAAAAAAAAGATTTATTTATTTTTGGAGAGAGAGTGGGAGCACATGTGAGAGTGGGGGGAGGAGCAAAGGGAGAGAATCTTCAAGCAGACCCCTCACTGAGCATGGAGCCTAATGTGGGGCTCCATGTCATTACCCATGAAATTATGACCTGAGCCAAAACCAAGAGTTGCTGCTTAACTGACTGTGTCACTGAGGTGCCCCTTGGGGATTTCTTTTATTCAGATACTTTCTCTACTAGTCCTCTAGAATAGAATATTCTTAACTTCTTCTGTTTTCCAATATTTGTCTCATGATTCTACTCTCCAGAGGATTTTCTCTACTTCATCTTTTAATCCTTTTATTGAGGGTTTTTTGTTTGTTTGTTTCTGTTTTTGTTTTTAAATTTCTGCTACTAAGTTGTCAATTTCCAAGAGCTCTTTTTTTGTCCTCCTGGTGTTTCCTTTATATAGCATCCTATTTGCATTTCATGGCTATAATTTCATCTCATTTTTGTGTGAATATTAATGGTATTTCCTTCCCACCCTGCTCCCTGCCTCATATATAGTATCTATTTCCTTCAAGCTCCGTGTGTGTATGTGTGTGTGTGTGTGTGTGTGTGTGTGTGTGTTTGCTCTGGTCTGTATCTTCATTAGAGGCTTTCCCAAGATGTCTTTGAATGTGATCCTTGGCTGTGTGGTCTAATTAAAGGTGGGGGGTAGGGAGATGGTAGGTTAAAAAAACAAAAAACAAAAACAACTGTTGAGACCTTGAGTGGTAAATGAAGGAACCCACTCACAAAAGACCACAGAGTATATGATTTCATTTATATGAAATTTCCAGAATAGGCAAATCTGTAAAGACAGAAAATAGATTAGTGGTTGCCTGGGGCTGGAGTGTGGGCAGGGGGGCGGGGGGGGGTGCGGTATATGGATGGAGTGACTGCTAATGAGTAATGCTTTCTTTGGGTGATGAAGATGTTGTAAAATTGATCATGGTGGTGGTTTAGAACTCTGTGACTATACTAAACACTACTGAATTGTACACTTTAAAAGAGTGAATTGAGTGAGTTTATCTTAATGAAGTTTAATATTATATCTTAATAAACCACCCCAGTGGTGATGGTTGTATAGCTCTGAATACACTAAAAATCACTGAATTGAGGCACCTGGGTGGCTCAGTGGGTTAAAGTCAGTCTGACTTTAAAGTCAGTCTCTGACTTTAACCCACTCGATCCCAGGATCCTAGGATCATGACCTGAGCCCCACATCGGGGTCTCCCCTCTCACAAGGGGAGCCTGCTTCCCCTTCTCTCTCTGCCTGCCTCTCTGCCCGCTTGTGATCTCTGTCAAATAAATAAATAAAAATTTTTTAAAAATCACTGAATTGTACACTTTAAAAGGGTGACTTGAGTATGGGAGTTAATATCTTTATGAGCTGTCCAAAAAACCCAAAAAGCTGTCAGGAAACTGACTATGGGCTGGAGATCATTAACCGTGGGCCTCACTAAAGTGTGATGGGGGTGGGCTGTTTGTTGGAAACCCCTGAGGCAGCATCTTCACATTTTCCTCTGTTTCCATCTCTTTACTGGGAGGGGCAAGAGGGAAGTCTTTAGAGGAGAGGGACTAGGAAACTGTTGTACTTCACCTTCAGCAGACATAGTGCCCTTGTGGTTTTTTGTTTTTTTTTTAAAGATTTTATTTATTTGACAGACAGAGATCACAAGTAGACAGACAGGCAGGCAGAGAGAGGGGGGACATAGGCTCCCCATTGAGCAGAGAGCCCGATGAGGGGCTCGATCCCAGGACCCTGAGATTATGACCTGAGCCGAAGGCAAAGGCTTTAACCCACTGAGCCACCCAGACGCCCCTGCCCTTGTGTTTTTTATGTTCCCCATTAACCATACTGGGTACTCCTGGACCAGAGCCACTCTTACTTTTTATTATGGAAAATTCCAAAGATTACAAAGTAGGGAGGACAGTGCAATGAATCCTCATGTTCCTGTCACCCACATTCACCAGCGATCGTTTCATCTGTGTCCCCCCACCACTCCCTCTCCCCAGATTATTTTATTTATTATTTTTTTAAAGATTTTATTTATTTATTTGACAGACGGAGATCACAAGTAGGCAGAGAGGCAGGCAGAGAGAGAGAGAGGGAAGAAGGCTCCCCGCGGAGCAGAGAGCCCGATGTGGGGCTCCATCCCAGGACTCTGGGATCATGACCTGGGCCGAAGGCAGAGGCTTCAATGCACTGAGCCACCCAGGCATCCCTTCCCCAGATTATTTTAAAACAAATACTGGACATTTCTGCTTTATGCTCTCTAGCATCTAAGCTTCCAGAATTCTGTCAGTGAGGAGAAGGATCTAGGGATTTAACTTCTTTTCAAGCAGCTTTCCCTGTTTTCTTCATCTTCAGCTTCTGCCCCGCAGCTCTAGGAGCTCGATGACTGCCAGTCCTGGGCCTGGTGAGAACCCTGTGGTTCCCATCAGCACACTCAGCTTTCCCTGCCTCTGGTTTAGGATTCAGATTTCTTGCATCTGCTGTCAGTTACTATGTGTTCATCTGTTTCCCAAGCTTCCAAAATTTGACACCATTATCTTCTCTTTCCCTGAACTTACAGTTTTGTTATTAAGACAGGGAAGTCTCTAGTGGATTTTTGTAGGGCTTTGGGACTAAGTGAAATTAGATGCAGCTGTTCAGCATGCTGCTTTCTTGGGAAGATCAGCTGATCCTCCCCGCCCCCCGCCCCTGCCCAGTTTTGTCCTATCCTACCTGATTGTACTCAAACCTACCTAGAACCCCACTGGTAGATAGATAGGTAGAGAGATAGATTTGCCAGGAAAGCCCCTTTCCAATCTTCTGACTACCAAGATGAATCCTCTTATTTTAACATGCTTCTCTTCTGACCTGAAGCCCAGGCAGAGTTAAGGAGTGCCTGCCTTTGTGCCTCGCTGGCATTTTGCACTCACCTCTTACAGAATTGTTTCCTTGCACTTTGAATGCTGCATTGCAGTTTGTTTCTCTGCCTGTCCTCCCTGTTGGCCTGTGAGGCCGGACTCAGGAGCAGACCTCTGTCTTGTTTCTCTCTGTATCTTGAGCCCAGTGCCTCGCTCCCAGTAAACATTTGTTAACTGACAGGCTGGAGAATTGAGCACTGCATCTCCAGGGTGGGGACAGACAGGCGTACAATGCCCCTTTCCTCCTTGTCCCTTGCAGGCATTACTGTTTGGTAAATACTAAGGAGGGAAAGATGCCTAGCTGGCTTGTTATGCAATTCCGTTCCCTTTGCTTTTAAGTCTGGGTTTTTTTTTTTTTTACCCAGTCAGCATGTTGGAGAGGGAGGGGGGTGCCGTACAAGAGTGTAAACATCCTTCCATAGAAGGGATGGACTCCGGCAGAGATGCGTTCTTTCCCTCCCTCCCTGGATAGAAAGGCTTGTGGTCTGTACACCGCTTCGCAGTAAAGGAGTCAGTTTGTTTTGTCTCGACAGCTACTTAGTTCTGCAAAGTCTCCCATTGCTTTTTCGTTTTGGACTAAGTGCCAGGAGAATTTTTTAAATCGCTGGTTACATTATTTAAAAGCATTTGATGTTAAAATATTATCTAGGAGAGGTCCTGTTAAAATGCAAACATACAACTTTAAAAGGTTAACAGTAACCTCTCGTTTGTTTCCAGTACCTTTCTCAAAATGCCGCATATAGCCTCTAGGGGGAAAGAAACAGAGAACTAGTGGGCAGACAAATTTGGGATGCTGGATTAAACACACTTAAATAGGGTTCTGTACTTCAGGACTTGTCAGCTTCCCTGCTGTGCAGTGTGGCTCTCCTAGAGGGACATGCAGGAGGCTGCGTTTCCTTAGTTTATCTTACTTTCCATCAGAGGAGCAGGAGCATTTTGGTGCTATGTTTTGAGGAAAACATACGACCCTGGAAATAGCCCCTCACCTCTTTAAGGCCCAGTTGAAGTGCCACTTCCTCTAAGGCTTTCCTGAATTTCCCCAGAGGTATACAACCTTTTTCTTTGAATTGTCTTGCCTTCATCTGTCTCCCTGTCTCTTCCCTTACCCTCAGCAGAACCTAAATTCCCTGTGCATCTTGTGTTACTTCTGCATCTGGGACATTACCTGGCACAGAGGTGCTCAAGAAATGGATGTGGTTCTGCACTGGTGCCTCAGCTAAGTCAACCTCCCAGTTCAGAGGACACCATCACCTGTGGGAACTCAAGACAGGTCTGGAGCATGGGGCCCTCGCTGATTAAGGATATGGGTGAGGGAGAGGGCTCACAGCAAGGACACAGGGTCAGTGTAAGAGCTTGATCCTAAAGGACAGAATAGGAAAGCAAAATCAGGAGATGCTGAGATTATAAATCAAATATGCTGATGGCTGGTTATATATGACAGACACCTGTGGTCAACTTTGAATATTTAGACTTAATTCCATCCCTTCAAGTAGGTGATATTCTTCCTATTTCATAGATGAAGAAATGGACATCAGGATCGTGAAGTAGATGTAAGTACTGGGGCACCTGGGTGGCGCAGTTAAGTGGCTGCCTTTGGATCAGGTCATGATCCTGGGGTTCTGGGATTGAGACCCATGTCTGGCTCCCTGCTCAGTGGGGAGTCTGCTTCTCCCTCTCCCTTTGCCCCTCCCCCCTGCTCGTGAGCTCTCTGTTGCTCTCTCTCAAGTAAATACATTAAATCTTTAAAGAACTAAGTACCTATATGCACCAGGCACTGTGCTGCTGGGGATACAAAGATGAATACAATTCAGTCTTTTCCTTCAGGGAACCCTTGTTTTATGGCATAGGTAGTCCTGTAAATAATTAAGCAAGGGGGTGAATGTAGTGATGAAGCTATGATTGGGGTAATATGTGAGAACCTACCTGAGCAAGGTGGAGTGAGGGTATAGGAACTGAAGGGACCAGAAGACAAAGCATGGGGTGAGAGATACAATGATGACTTTATAATCATCAGCAGGAAATGTGAGGTAGGCTAGGAGTGAGGAGAAGCTGACAAGATGTTGTGAGCTGGTTGAAGCATTTTAGACATGGTTTTGAAAACCAGGGGTTTGTAGGGTTTTCAGCCAAAGAGCAAACTGTCCAGCATGTTTCAGATACAAACTCAGGTGGTGGGAGATGGTCATATTATTCCCATTTTCTAGGTAGGGGAGCTGAGGTTCAGAGGGTGACTTGCCCAAGATCGCTTAGCATGTTAGAGTTGGAACAGAGCCACAATTTCAAGCCAGAACCACCTTGATCTTTGTACTATTAAGCTACCTCTCAGAGTAACAATGGCCAAACACTATATTGAATTTCTGACTGAAAAGTATTCTTACTTTCACTCTGATACTTGAATCAGGGGATAGTTTTAAGTCTTCATATGACCAAGAGCCAGATTTATGTGGTACTAGTTCTCAGTGCTATAAAAGTTCAGAGAAGGAGAGATCAGGGAGCAGTTCAAGCGGGAGGTGGCGTCAATATTGCTCTGAAGGAAGAGATAAACTAGAACAGGTAATGAGAAGCCAGGTGTGAGAAAGGTGATGCTGTGCCACCATGTGGTAGGGCAGGAGTGGGCCTGGGAAACAGATGACGAAAGGCCACTTCTTGGCATCATTACAGTCACTTGCTTCCTGAGATAGCTGTGTAAAGAAGAGAAACAATTACTGTGTACCTCAATTCCCGTCTTCTCTTTTGCTGAATATAAACATACAACTGACATTAAAAACATATTTTTACTTCTTTATCATAGTTATTAGAGAGTTTATTCAATAGTGTTCCCTCTTACACTGCACTGTGATTTATCTCAGTGTCCCTGTCCTGTCCTCAAACCCACTCTGAATATATAAGGGAAACAACAGAAGGTCCTACAGCTAGTAGAACCACAACCAAGTGTGCAAATAGAAATGACATTTGCCAGTCTGTGGGATGAACAGAGCTTGCTTATATAGAAGGGGGTGTATGTTTGTGTTGGTGCTCCAAAGTTATCCTATGATTTCTTCTAACTCCTGGAATTGGGATCTTTTGTAAATGCTTCTGTATTATATTTTAGTCAATGGTGTGGCGATAAAAGGATGCCCTTAGAAGTCAAAACAGATCTGGATTAGTATCCATCCCAGTTCCCCAGACTACGAGTTCTTTTACCTTGGGCACATTATTAATTTTGTTAAGATTAAGTCTTGTAGATTTTTGGTCTTGTAATTATGCCCCTTCTCTCTACCATCATCAGATTTACCCTTCTCACTGGATAATTCTCAGGAGCAAATAAACATGCCTCTGAATTTCCTATCTGAAAATAAACAACAGCCCCCTCCTCTACACCATCTGATATCCCAAAATGTTTTCTAATTTTATCCCTTAAATATTCCAAAATAAATTCATTAATTAGTTTATACCTCTGTTGACATTATATCCCCCTCTAGCTGTCTTCAGTTTCCTTTTCTCTGTAAAACTTACAGGTTGTCCATAGTTTGGGTTTTGATGCCTTTCCTTCGCTCTAATTTCTTCCCATTGTTCCATGAGGACTGTTTTTTTTTTTTTTAGGACTGTTCTTGTCAGTGTCAATCAATGAATGACCTTCATGTGACCAAGTGGAAGGTCACTGCTTTCTTTTAATCTTACTCCTTTTCTCAGCAGCATTTGACAAGGCTGATTGCTGTTTTCTTGGACACTCTACTTTCCTGGGTCTCTTCCTGCCTCTTGGGGCTCTCCTCCATCTCTTCTCCCCCTCTAAATGGTGGTGTGCTCCATGTTCTGAAACACCCCCCTTCTCTCCTCTGAGACATAGGTATCCTCCTATCCCATGACTTTCAATAGCATCCATTTGCTAATGATCTTCAAATTTGTATCTTTCTCCTCAGACTTTCTCTGGAACTCCAGACACATGTCCAGCTGGTACCTAAGAGGCATTGCACATTTCACACCACTGAAAGAAAACTCTTGACTTTGTCTCCACCCAAAACTTGTTCTTCCTTCAGTCTTCCTCACCTCAGTAAGTGGTGCTACTATCCCCTCTCCAAGCGTTCAAGCCAAAATATCTAGGCATTGTTTTTTTTTTTTTTCTTTCTTTCTTCCTTATTGTCATCCATTCCTTCAGCAAGTCCTAATTTTTCTGTCTTCAGAAACATTCCCAAATGTAGGCCATCCCTTCCCACCATCTTCCACCATAACCACCTCCTACCATCTCCACCACCCACACCCTAGTCCAAGCCTTATCATCCTCTTCCTAGACCACTTGCAGTGACCTCCTTACTAGACTTCTTGCTTCTACTTGTATCCATACCATAATGCCCTCCATTACAGAGACCAGAGAAATCTTTGTCAGTTTGTGCCACACTCCTTCCCCGTTCTCCCTCTCCCCCCAGGTGGCTTCCCATTGTTCTCAGAATGAAATCTACACTCCTTACCCTGACAGACCAAGGTCTCTGTGACCAGCCCCGTGTCACTCACCCAACCTGCTTCTCACTGACAGTGCATCTGCCTCAGTGTGCTGGCTTTGGTTCCTTGAACTTGCCAAAGTCCATTTTCATTTTAGGGCCTTTGCCCTAGTTCTTCCTTCAGCGTGAAATACTCTTCTTCCAGTCTGCATGTGCTTGATCTTTCTTGTTTAAATCTCATCTTAAATATAGCTACCTCAGAGAGACCTTCTCTGACATCCCACTCTAAAATTGCCGTCTAGTCACTCTGTTCCCTTCCTCCTATTTTAGTTCCCTACTAGTTCTCTACAAGTGAGAACTTGGCATTATCTGATATATTCCTTGTTCGTTAATAATGTATCTGCTCATCTCCCCATTCATTCATTGCTCCAGTCGGGCTTGTTGCCCGACTGGAATGCACATTCTCTGAAGTGGGGGAACCTTTTTCTGTTTGTTTATTGTTGTATCCTCTCCTCTACATCAGTATTTGGCAAAATAGATGCTCACTCAAAGTATGTGGGGTGTGGGAATATGTTTTTCTCATCTGTAGAATGGAGACCCTAATACTTACGTCTCAGAGTTGTTCAGGACTTACACTATCAAACTTGAGAATGCACATGCAGTGAATAGTTCTGTGTCTAGCATATTGTATTTAATAAATAGAAAATATGTTATTTTTTAAGTATCCGACTTACCTTGGACACCCAAGAAAGATTAATTCTCTTTCTTTCTTACAGTCTGGGTCTCCTGTAGTATTTTATATTGAGATAGCCTGCATTCTCGGCAAGATGAAAGGTACTCCCTAGTCAGCTATGACACTACCTTTTTCTGAAGAAAAGTTTAAAAAGTACTATTCAGTGAATAGCCAGCATCAGCTAGTTCAGAACCATTATTAATGTCACCTCTGTCCCCTTTCCCTAATATACATAGACATTGCATTATAACAAGGTTTGACTTTCTCCTGGGAAATCATATTTTCTTCTTTTCTTTGGTTATATGATCTCTTCCAATTAGCTCTCCTTAGAGTCCAAGTGTTTTGGGATTTGATTTTTAAGTCATGGTGTTTAGGTTCTCTGCAAAGTATTTCCAGCTTTGTGTGTTCTGATCAATATTTCTTTTGCATTTATTTAATAAATATTTAGGGCTGACTGAATGCCAGGCAATGGGGATACAGTTAAGAATTCATAGGGGCCTCCGTCTTGAAGGTCTAGTGGTGGAAGTAGGATACATAAATCAATGAAGATAATAAAGTGTCTATGAAGAGAGTCTTAATAGTACATAGCAGAGGTACAAAGGAGGGAGTGGCTAATCCACTTGGAGGGGGAAGGAAGGTTTCAGAGATCTGTGGTTGCTCACCAGCCAACAAGGAGAGACTGGCTGTGTGAGTAAAGGTGCGGAGGAGTGAACCTTCCTTGGGGTCTGCACTCTGGGAGCCTGGCATGGCTGCATGATCTCAGTGGCAGTGGTAACTCAAAGCTCATGAGAAACAAAGCTAGAGAGAGGGGCAGGGCCTGAGTCATGGCTGGCTCTATATGCCCTGCTAGAGAATTTGAACTTTCTCCAACAATAGCAATAATAGGAACAGCACGTAACTCTTACTGAGTGCTTCCTATATGCCAGACTCTTTTCTTTGTTCTTCGTTGATTCCTTTAATCCCACCATGACCCTATGAGGTAGCTACTGTAATTATCCCTAATTACAAATAAAGAAACACAGGCACCAAGAAGATAGGAACTTGCCCAAGGCCATCCAATTCACAGAGGGCAGAGGCAGGACTCCAAAGTTTGCGCTCTTCACAGGGGCACTGTACTTCCTCTCACAGCTTTGTGTGGGCAGCTGGGAGCCCCTGAGGAGATTCAAGTGTGGGAATGACATGGTCAGATGAGTTCTTTGGAAAGGTTGCTGTGGAGTGGCATTGCATCTTGTACCTACCTGGGTTAGTTTCTAAAAGCCTCTAAGGCAGAAAACGCAATTACCTTTGTCCTTGACATAAGGAGTAGTTGAGTGAGGCTTGCTGTGCAAACAGTAGTATGACCTGTCTCACTCAGTTCAAGGCAGCAGCTTTTCCCCGGCCTTGGGAAGGAGGCCCGCCTTGGGTCCAATGGCATGTGCAGGATGAAGAGTCAGTTTGTGTTGAGGGGCTCTGTTGATCGCAAAGCACAAAAGCGTCACACTCCGGCAGAAACTGAGCCCTTCCATAGCGACAGCCGACTCAGTCTCCTGTTTCCCTTTCCTGGGCCCACACTCACTTAGGGGGCAGCAGAGCTCATGCACTGCTTAGTGATTTTTCCCTGTCTCTGTGTCTCTCCGTGGAAGGAGTCCATGTGGCCTGGATGTGGAACAGGGGCAGCTGCTGCCAAGTTGGCCCCAGTGAAGGTCAGGACAGGTAGACAGAGAGGAGAACAAGGATGTGAGAGACAGAAAGGAGGGTAAATGTTCTGGACCTAATGGCCATCTGGATTTGTTCCCTTCATGCTTTTTTCTGATGTGAAAACTTAATACATTGTTGTATTTTGTTCTTGTTTTTGTTTTCAAAGTCTGGTAAAATTGCTTCCAGTTTTCAACGATGTCTTCTTTGGTAGCACAGTCTTCTCCTTGCCCCTGACGTACAGTTACTGAGGTGGGTCTAAGATGTCTCTGCAAGTGTCGAGGAACTTTCATCAATCCATCTGTTGTGACAGTGGCGCAATATGTCTGTTTTTTGTTTACAAATAGACACTATGTTAGGTAAACTTTCCTGATAGTGCTTGAGAAACCCTACTGCTGTGTTCTCTTGCAGGTCTTAGGGAAAGTTCACTGATTTTTTAAACAAATTAAAATGATTTTGTAACTGCTTTAAAGAAAACATTGACATGATTACAGTGATAAAAACCAAACCAAACTACTCAGTGCATAGGAAAAAGGGACAGGGAGGAACACATCAAAATGCTGATGGTGATTGTGTTCCTTTTGGTAATTTATTTTCTTTCCCCTTTTCTTTGTTTTCCATGTTTTGAAATATGTGCCTGTGGTACACTCAAAATGTCAAAAACTTGTAAAAGAAACCAAAAAGGACAAAACTTAAAAATAAAAAAGCTCCCTGTGATCCCATAATCCTAACATTCTTCCTTTTGAAATGCCGTTGTTCACTTCATAGCTGTATTCCTGAGAAATGCAGCTTTGTGTGTTCTCTTTATTTTATAGCCTGTTGTCAACATTATTTCATATTTCTACATAGTTTTCATAATTGGCATTTCTAATGGCTGCCCCGCATTCCATGGTGTTGATGTTCTGTGCTGAACGATCCCTTGTTGGACATTTGGATCGTTTCCAGTTCTTTTAGATAAGACGTAATGAACATTTTTGTTCATTTAGCATTTTGAGTTTGTTCAGTTCTCTCCTTAAAGTGAATTCCCAGCAGTGAGCTCACTACATGAAAGGTTTGAACTCTGTTACCTTTCTTGGTTTGTACCTAGTAAGAACCTATTTCCTAGAAAAGCAAATTGGATGGTCACTAGCTGTGTACATGTCTCTGTCCCATGTTTCCCTCACTAGTATTGAGCTTCTATGATATTTTAGTAATGTGTATTATCTGTAAATGTCATGTTTCTTGAAGAAAATTTAGAAAGGATATACATATATAAAGAAGAAATAAACTATCCATAATCCCACTACACTACTCAGAGGTAGGGTAGGCATTTTAAAAATGTATTTCCTTCTAAGTATATATTTCATAATGTTACATCCTGTGTCTCAGAGAAAAACCAAAACAAATATATGACCTCTTCTCTGTCGTATGGAGGTTTTATTCCTCTCTCCATTCTGGGGCCAATTCTAAGTAATACTGGAATGAACTTTCTTGGGAATAAATCTTCATACTCATCTTGGCATCATGCCTTAGGAAAATTCCCAGAAGCAGAATTGTTGGATCAAAGAGTATGGACATTGTTAAGACATTTGATGAATATTGAAAACTTGCTGTTGAGGAACATTGTGCCACTTGGTATATACTTCACCGGTTCAGAAGTCCATGGTGGCCTGGCTGGATGACCACTGAGCTTTGGGCTGGGCCTGAGCCAGCTTGGTGCAGTAGGGACAAAGGTGGTGCCAGGGAGGAATTCCAGCTACATTTCTTTCTTTCTCTCTTTTTTTTTTAAAGAAGAATTTTTTTTTTTTTTAAGATTTTATTTATTTGACAGAGAGATCACAGAAAGGCAGGCAGAGAGAGAGGAAAACAGGCTCCCCACTGAGCAGAGAGCCCGATGCGGGGCTCGATCCCAGGACCCCGAGATCATGACCTGAGCTGAAGGCAGAGGCTTTAACCCACTGAGCCACCCAGGCGCCCCCCAGCTACATTTCTGATGGAACCTCTGCAGGCTTTGGTGACAGATGGCTTAATGCATGCTGTGTGTGTGTGTGTGTGTGTGTGTGTGTGTGTGTGTGTGTGTGTTTGGGGGCTGTGCTGAAGGGGAGTTTCACATAGGAATTTGCCAGGATGCGGGTAAGATCATTTACAGGGAAGCACTTAGCAAACTTGAGGTGCTATATATATGTAAAAGCTTATTGACAGTAAGGATAACAAAGACATCCCCTCCTTCCCCACGGGGCTGTTTCAAGGATGAAATGGCTGGTGTGTGTGAATCACATAGGCCCTAAACAGTCATTCTCTTGAGTGACACAGGACCTGGCACAAACTTGAAAGACAGACTTGGGAGAATTCCTGTATTTTATTGTCATCCATATGAGTCCCAGACCATGTAGACACTTGCTTCCCTTTCACTTTTTCTCATGCTTCCTGTGAGGAGGGAATCTGTTTAAACAACTGAAGGAAGGGTCCAGCTCAGCTGGAGTGACAGTCTTCTGGCCAGGAAGGAGACACTTCTGTCCTTGCAAGGCCATGGGTGCCTAAGGCTAAGGAAGTACATGAGCCCTCTTGGGGGCTGCAGCCCTCCCCCCTGGCAGCCTGGCAAGGCTGCTTTGTGTGCTCAGCCAGGGGGAGGAGACTGAGGGTGGCCGATAAGGAGGCCCTTCCGGTCCAGCCAAACAGGCGCAGGAAAGCTTCTGCAGAGGAGAGATTAGACACAGCCCCCAACTTAGAGAACACAAAAGGGCGGGCATTGGGTAATATCGTTTGTCCTTGGAGAAGGATGGGGGAGGGAGCCTGGCCTGCTTGTGCAGAGGATGAAACAGCAAGTTGGGTCTGGGAAGACCTTTTTCAGAGCAGTTCCACAAACATGTTTTGCATACAGAAGCCCCCCCCCCCCATCTTAGAAAGGGATTAATGAGTGGGAAAGGTATCTTTTACCCCAGGAAACAAGGTGCCAGTATTTGCTGGCACACCCGAGACTCTGTCAAGCACCTGCGCCCCAGTGCTAAGCTGCAGAACAGACTAGTTCTGCCTGGGGAGCTACGGAATGGGGGCCCAGGTGGCCACTGTGGCTGCGCTGTGGCTGTCTCTCCTCTTCTCACCTCTGAGGAAAATCAAATCTGTGCTCAGTGCAGGGATGCTTTCTCACGAGGGAAGGGGGAAAGAACACTATGACTTCAACAAGAGAATTCAGACATTGTCTTTGGGTAGTGCTGTTGAAATGCTGTTTTATGGATTAACTTTCCTTTTCCTTACCTGCCTGATATCCCAAATCTGTTGCATGTTTCTGGGAAATAGGAAGCTATAAAAGGTGACTTATACAAGGAATAAAATAAAATGTTTGATTGTGGTGATCTCAGGCCCATTTTTTAATTTTAATTTTAATTTTTTTACATGTCTGAAAAAAATATTCCTAAGGGCTGCTTTTGAGCTCCTTCCCATCGTGGGTCCATGGCAGCCTCCCCTGGTGCTGTGCCTGTGGCCTTGCCCAGTAGGGATTTATGTTTGCAGAACTTGTTTGTCCTGGTGGCAGCTCTGAGTTAGAGTCAGGGGACCCGGGTGTGTGCCCTTCTGGCTCTGTTGTTCACGTGCTGTGTGGCCTGAGGCAAGTCATTTTTTATTTCAAAGCCCATTTCTATTAAATGGGGAGAAAATGATAGGCTCCTCCTCCTTCCTCAGGAGATTCTGTGTCAGAGGGCAGTAATTTCTGAGCTATGATTCATGATACAAATGTGGGAGAGTTTAGTTTTTACTGGTGAAATTGTTCAGACTGTGGTTCTATCGGTTGGTTTCGGCTGCCGTGCGATGGAGGCTTGGTCCTGAGGGAAGTTGGTATGGAAGAGTGAGTCCACCATGTAGGCTTTCACTGGACTGGGACACGGTTTAGTAGAGAGAGCAACGGCGCACACAGTGAGCCGGGAAGGGCAACCCCACGGTGGGGAGGACATTCCTTCCCTGTCATGTGCAGGGGTACAGCAGAGCAAAGAGGAAGACTCAAAGATAGAAACAGAGCACCCCAAATGATTTTTTTTTTTAAATAAAAACTTCTCTCACTGTGTTAGGAAAACTGTCTTGCCTTGCAAACGCTGCAGACTGAGTAGAAGGTCGGAATACAATGTAAGAGTTGAAGTTACCCTCCTTCCTATAGCTAGATATGACACCTTCCCCGAAGCAAATACTGTTGCTAGTTTTCTTGTGCCTTTTTCTGGAGAGGTTTTATGCTTATGCAGATAAATAACTAAATGTCCCCTTTCCATACTATGCATACCATTTTCCACCTTGCTACTTTCACTTAAGGCATCTTGCAGGTGTCCGTGGCAAGCTGCACGGTGTACTGATGTATAGTTTTCATAATATTAACCACCGTTTTCCTGCAGATGGACTATTAGGTTGTTTTCATATTTGTTAGTACAGACGTCGTTGCAATGAATATCCTACTACATGTGTCTCTGTGTGCGTATATTATGTAAGTATAGAATAGATTCCGAGAAGTGGAATTGCTGGGTCAGAGGATTTGCAATAGCCTTTTTAGTTGCAAATCAATATTGCCCTCCACAGAGGTTGGATTGATTTACCTCTTACCAGTGGCATACCGGTACCCCATTTCTCCCTACCCTCTCCTTCACAGAGGGAACTCTGCCAATCTGGAGTGAAAAATGGCTTCTGCTTTTGAATTCATTATAATTTTCATTACAAATTATCATCTTGTTTAAAATTATATTTATAATTATAATCTTAGTTGTTTAAATTTATAATTATTAATTATACATTAGAGCTTGAATTTACTCTCAGGAGTAAAGCTGGTCATTTTAAAAAATACATATGTCATTTTTCTTCCCTGTCTTTTTTTTTTTTTTTTAAGATTTTATTTATTTATTAGATAGAGAGAGAGAGAGAGAGTAGGCAGAGGGAGAAGCACGCTCCCTGCCGAGCAAGGAGCCCGATGTGGGACTCGATCCCAGGACGCTGGGATCATGACCTGAGCCGAAGGCAGCTGCTTAACCAACTGAGCCACCCAGGCGTCCCTCTTCCCTGTCTTATAAACTATCTGCTTGTGTCCTTTGTCCATTTTTTTCTATTGATTTATTCAATTTTTCTTATTGATTAGTAGGAACTCTTAAGGCATTTAAGGAAATTAGTCCTTAGTTATATATTTATTTCAGATATTTTAATCAGTTCATCTTTTCTTGTCCTTCTATGAAGAGTTTTTTAAAAACTTCTTTAGTCAAATTGGTCGATCTCTTTGTTTTATGGCCTAGATTTTGAGTAATTCTTAGAAAGCCTTCCCCACTTTAAGATTTTATATACACCATGCTTTCTTCTAGTACTCTTATGTTTTCATTTTTCAAAATCCAAATCTTTAATCCATCTGGAATTTATTTTAGTATAAGGAGTGAGATAGAGTTCCAACTTAATTTTTACACAGAAAGACGTGGGTATTGAATCCTGGCAGTTTTACTCATTAGCTGTGTGATTTTGATGGAAGCTTACAGTGTCCTTTTCTGTAAGCTGGGGATAATAATAATAATAATAATAGTACCCTCCTCCCAGGATTGTTGTGAAACTTGAATGAGTACATATATGAAGAAGAGCGCCTGGCACATAATAAGCATTGAATAAGCCTCAGCTATGACTATTGGTTTTAAGAATGATAGAATGTAGGGGTGCCTGGGTGACTCAGTTGTTAAGCGTCTGCCTTCAGCTCAGGTCATAATCCCAGGGTCCTGGGATAGAGCCCCACATCAGGCTCCCTGCTCAGCAGGAAGCCTGCTTCTTCCTCTCCCACTCCTCCTGCTTGTGTTCCCTCTCTCTCTGTCAAATAAATAAATAAATAAATAATGATAGAATGTAAATTCCTTACATCCTCCGTGGCTAGGATGGAGAGGCCACGTTGCAACTCACTAGTGTGGGTCTTATCGTGACACTTCATTACCTCAACTCTCAATTTCCTCACTTGCATAATGAATGATAAGAAGCAGCTCATGAGATTGTTGGCAGGTGCAGATGAGATCATGTCTGTGACCACATTTTGTGAACGGTAAAAGGCCGCTTCAGAATACTGGCGATTATGGCCTGCTGAATGAGGAGCAGCCATGGCCCAGGTGGGTGTTTGACATCCCTGGCCAAGGAGAATAATTAACTTGCAATAACATGAAATTAGCAGCTTATGTAAAGCAAGTGAGCTTGCAGCAGTTGATTATAGTAATGTTTAGTAATTGCCTTCTAGTAATTAAGCACTAATGAGCTTCCTGAGACAGAACCTTGTTAGAGTGAAAGATCAAACACTTTGAATTCAGTGTCTACTTGAACGTGGCCCTGGAATATGCTGACATGAGTGTCTTCCTGAAGCATGGTCCTTGGCCTTAAGGACAGCAGGGGCAGCAGATGCATAGAGCATACCCCACCCTCCACCAGGCAGGTGCACATGTGGAGATGGACTGGGAGGAAAGGCCACAGTTGCTCTGAGACTATCCAGGAGGGAGAAACTCCCCTGCAGAGCATGCTCTATGCCAGTCTGAGCCTGGTCCCTGGAGTCTGGCCTAGATTCTAAAGTACCCACCACGCCCAGTAATGCCTTCTACAAATGTTACTTGTTGCCCTTCTTTATTCTTCCCTTGTGGTTTTGGATTCATCAGGCATATCTTGTTTCTCATGCCCTGCCTACCTCCCTCCACAACTTCTGGGTAGGTGTGAGATTGTGTTTAGGGCCTCTTTTCTAGTAAATCTGACTACTCCAATTTTCTCTGGGTAGGATTGCACAGTAAATTTGATAAACAACTAATCAACTAATCAGATAAACAACTAATAACTTTTTAGTATAAGTGTCCCATGCAATATTTGGGTTATACTTACATACTAAAAATTTATTCATATGTCCCAGGCAATATTTGGAACAAACTTATAATATCAAAATGTATTTCTTGCTATCTGAAATTGAAATTTATCTGGGTGTCTTCTTTCCCCCTTCCCCTTCCTTTTTCCTTCCTTTTCCTTCTCTTCCTTTATTTTATTTTCTTTTGTGTAACAACTCTCCCTGGGTGGCAACCCTGATTTCAAGTGCTGTAAAATAACATTTACTATACTGATGTTTCATGGAGCCCTAGTAGCTAGATACATTTTTGTTAAGAGGTGTGATATAAGAAAAGAATTCTCAGTTAAAATCACGTTTGGTGAAGCGTAGGTTAAACAAAATCAGTTTCTTCGTTATGTGAATTTTTTGAACTTTTAAGTCTTTAAGATTGGGTTCTAATGTTTAGTATTTCTCAAAGTTATATCACTGTGAGGCTATCTATCTTCTTGCCACTCATTTCTTGGGTATTTAGGGTCATAGGAGCAAATGTTGAGTGAACACTGAGGGTCATTGGTAATCAGTTCTGTTGGTATACCATGAGTTTTAATTTTGGGGGTTTGGGGAAAATACCACTCTATGGAAAACAAAAAAAATATTGTATAATGCTATAATTGTTTTTGTTTTTAAAATCCATATATTTAAAAATCTACACACATACAGGTGAGTGTATATAAACAAAAAAACCTAGAAAATGTTAACTATAATTGTCCCCAGGAAGGGATTTGCTTAGGGAAAGAGATTACAAATTATTTTCTCTTTCATTTTGTTTGGTTGTATTTTCTGCAATCAGTATATATAACTCTTGTCAAATATTTCATTTGATTATTGTATTTTTTTTAATGTCACTTTCCATGTATTATCTTATTTGCCTCTCAAGCAGTTCAATGATAATAGATTCTATTATCCCCATCTTATGGATGAGGAAACTTTATATAGCTCTTCAGCAGACCCAGGTCTCTCTCTCTCTTCTTTAAGCTTTATTTATTTATTTTAGAGAGAGACAGACAGACAGAGTGGGGGAAGGACAGAGGAAGAGAATCTTCAAGCAGACCCGATGTGGGGCTCTATCCCACAACCCATGAGGCCATGACCTGAGCCCAAACCAAGAGTTGGACTTTCAGCCAATCGTGCCACCCAGGCGCCCCCAACCCAGGTCTCCGGAGGTCAGTCCCCATGCTGCCTCTTTGGTATGGGAGAGTGGCAACACATGCTGCTTTCAGAAGGACCATGGTGCCTATTCACCCAACCCCTTCAGTTTACTGTTCAAGGTTGAGGCCCTGAAAGGGAAAAGGATTTAGTGAGACACATGGTCTTTGAACAAGGACAAGTCCCCCAAATATCATTTTCTGGAGCAGGGCTGGGGGAGGGATCAGGCCTCTGTTCACCAGAATCCTTGACTTTATCTGTTATACTGAGCCCTGAAGGGCAGGGGGAGAAATGTACTGATGTGCAACAGTGAATACAGTGTCGTTTTGTTGTTTTTTTTTTTAAAGGTCACTTTGACAAATGGTATATGTTACCAAAATCACATTGTTTTAGATTTTTTTTTCATAGTACATCTTGTTTCCTATATCTTCTCTTCACTCATTTTTTCCTTTTCTTTTCTTTTCTTTTCTTTTCTTTTCTTTTCTTTTCTTTCTCTCTCTTTCTTTCTTTCTTTCTTTTTTTAGGGGAGGGAGGGGCTGAGGGAGATGGAAGAAGGAGAATCCCAAGCAGGCTCCATGCCCATTGCAGAGACCAACCCGGGGCTTGATCTCCAGACCTTGAGATCATGACCTGAGCTGAAACCAAGAGTCAGACACTTAACCGACTGAGCCACCCAGGTGCCCCTAAGCTCATTCTTTTCTTTTCCTTATCTGTCTTTCTTTTTTTGAATCTTACTCATATATCCATTTATGTTGAGCTATTGTGGTGATTCTGATGTTTGGGGTTTTGCTGGTTCATCTGAGTAGTGTTCCTGTTTATTGCCCCTATGCCCAGTACTTAGATGAATGAATTGTGGGAGTGGTATTTGGGGGAAAGTCAGCATCCCCAGAGACCTGGGCTTGGAAGGCACAATGAGGAGCAGTGCTTGTATGATCTGAAATCATTTTGTGTAACTCTGTCAATGTGGGTGTGCTGCTTCAAGAGGAGGAGATTCTAGAATATTGCAGTTCACAGGGGTGGGGTTTCCATTCAGTTGTGCCTCAGCTCTTATGATAGTACAGCAGTGCTGTCTACCATAGGGCAGGGGACAGCAGCGTCCTACTTTATGAGAAGCCAGACTTTGGAGACAGAAGGATCTAAATTTGAATCCTGGTCCTAAGACTAACTAGCCGTGAGACTTCAGGATAACCTCTCTGTGCCTCAGTTTCCCCAGGAAGCTGGGGATGGTGATGGTAATAATAGCTACCCCATAGAGTTGTTGTGAGAATTAAATGAGTACATGCAGAAGCGTGCCTGGTGCATTATAAGCATTGAATAAGTGTCAGTGATGATTATTATTAACAATGATAGTATATAAAATCCCTTAGAATAGTGCTTGGTCAGTAGCAGATGTTATGACATGTTGGCACCCCAGACAAGGTGTAACTTTTGTTGTCAATTTAGGGCTCTGTGGCACTCGCTGATTCTGAGTGGCTGCTCCTGGGATGCTGTCGTATCCCATGGTCACTGGTTGACGCCTGAGCTGTTACCTTACTTCCCGATCAGAAGGGCCTCCTCAGAGCATAGTTTTCAGAGAATCTTGTGAGCTGTTCATTGAGCTGTGTGTTTCTTATTAGAAACAGAACAGTAACCACCGCAGGTAACCCAGAGTTTACAGTCCAGCCTTAGTCACAGACGACCTGATTTTTAAAGAGACCAAACACTTCCCCCAGAGGTTTATTAAACACACACACACACACACACACACACACAAAGACACAAACAAAAAATGCCATAACATTCAACAGACCATCAAAGTGATTTCTTATGGAAAGGAGGGAAGCCTTAACTTGTCTTCTGTGGCTTTCTCTGCAGCTGGTGGCCACAGAAGACCTGACTGAGCATTGACTCAGACCACCTAACTCTTCCCCTTCTTTTCCTGAAGGTGCAGAATTTGGGCACTGTAAAACCCCTTAGGAGCTCTGTTTCTCAGGTCTTTCTTTTTGGACATTCTCCTCTGAATTCTCTGCTTTTTGTCTTTGACTTCTGCCAAAGATGGAGGAGTAAATGTGTGGCAAACCTCTGAGCACAGAAGGATGGTGTCCAGGCCTGTGCTCCCTGTTCACTGGCTAATGGAAGCCATCAGTTGTGGTCCATGTGGGGCCCACAGAGCCTCCTGTCCTCCTGCTATCCCTGTCTCTATCCCTGACTTTTATTATCTTGTCACTTTTAACAGCTTTCTTTAATTTTAATTAACATCCCACATCCTGGAGTCTTTATCTAGAGTCCATCCTTGATTCTTATTTAAACTACTACAGGGTGGTGGGAAGAGTTTTGGATGTGAAGCCAGAGGGGAAGAGAAAAAGGAAATCACATTTTATGGAGTGCTCGCCCTTTAGCTCGCCCTTCAGCATGCAGCTCATCAGATCTTTCTTAAGCTTCTGCTGTAAGCCAGACATTGAGAAAGGCACTATGGGTATTGTGTCAAGGACGTCCACCAGGGCTGGACTTAGGCTATGTGGGTTTGAAATTCAGCTCGACCAGTTAAGTGGGACCTTCGTGACTTCTTATTTAGCTTCTCCTGTGCCTCAACATTCGGAATTTGGATACTAATAGTGTCCATCTGTTAGGAGTATTATGAGAATTAAATGAGTTAATGATATAGAATGAGATGATGATGATGATGATGATAGTGGCAAAGATGACAGTGACTATGATGGGGAGGGGCTAGGATGGGGACTCAACCAAACAGACACATCTTTGCTTCCATGCTCCTCACAGTCATGCACGTGTGTGCACGTGTGCATGTATGTGTGTGTGTGTGTGTGTGTGTGTGTGTGAGTGTGTGTGTGTAGGGTGGAGGTGCTGAGGGATGGGCTTGGAGCATAAGACAGGTATACATAAACAAGTACAGGAAAGCATGCTGGGTTTGACTGTAAGATGGGGAAGTGTAATATGGCTTATGGCAGGGGGTCGGCCTCCTCTCAGGTCAAAGGAACATACTAGAGAGATGTTTAAGTGAAACTGAAAGGAGAACTCAAAGTTAGTTGGGCTGGAGGTGGTGAGGGGAGGTTGTGTCCCATGCTCTGGGCAGAAGGAACAGTATTTGTGAAAGTCTGAAGGGGAAAGCAGTCCTATGACATTTCAGGAACTGAAGAAATCCAGTGAGCCTAGAGCACAGAGTGTAAGCAGAGTGGTGAGAGGTAGGGGCCGACACTAAAGGTGGAAGACTGACCATGAAAAACTGCTGTCATATTGAGGAGTCTGGGTGACTAAGAACCAGGTACTGTCCTTGGGGGACAGTAATCCCTTCAAGCATCACAGCTCTGTGATAAAGGTGTTATTAGCCCCATTTTGTTGATGGGGAAGTTGAGGGTCCAAAAAATTTTCACTTACCCAGAGGCATAGACTTAGAATATAGTGGAGGGGGATGCCTGGGTGGCTCAGTTGGTTAAGCGGCTGCCTTCGGCTCGGGTCATGATCCCAGCGTCCTGGGATCGAGTCCCACATAGGGCTTCTTGCTCGGCAGGGAGCCTGCTTCTCCCTCTGCCTCTGTCTACCACTCTATCTGCCTGAGCTCTCTCTCTAATAAATAAAATTAAAAAAAAAAAAAAAGAGAATATAGTGGAGGGGTGCCTGGGTGGCTCAGTTGGTTAAGCGCCTGCCTTCGGCTCGGGTCATGATCCCAGGGTCCTGGGATCGAGCCCCGCATCGGGCTCTCTGCTCAGCGGGAAGCCTGCTTCTCCCTCTCCCACTAGCCCTGCTTGTGTTCCCTCTCTCTCTGTGTCTCTCTCTGTCAAATAAATAAATAAATTCTTTAAAAAAGAAGAAGAAGAAGATAGTAGAGTCAGGATTTGATTCTAATCAAATTCTAAGATTTGAATCTAGATTTCTCCAGCTCCAAGGCTAGAGTTCTTTTGGTGATACCATAGGCCTTCTGACCTTGACCTCTGGCTATTAGCTTTATGACTTCAGGCTCCTCTCAGTTTACTTACCTGTAAAATAGGTAACAGAGTAATAAAGACCAGCCTCAGAGACTTGTAAAAACAAATGGAAATACCCCTAAGGTGCCAAGTGTAGTGCCTGGCGTATTAGTGAACTCAACACTGCTCATGGCCCCAGATTCTTGACAGAGAACTGTTTTTCCTTCACAGTCCCAGCGAACTGAGAGAGAACCCCATGAGCTGCCACATGCATGTTGGCTTGGTTGTCAGGCATCTTTCCAAGGATAAGTTAAAACCCACACAGAAATCATCTGTGCACAGTGCACTGGGCTCTCTTTCGACCCTGCGAACCTGCAGTCACTTGAGCTTCAGCTCTGCTGGTAGGAGTGACCCTAGGAGCTTCTTCTAGCTCTCCCAAGCACCCTTCCCCTCCTGGGCTTACTGGTTGTCCTTCTCTTCTTCCTCCAGAGTCCACAGGCTTGTTCTGCCTGCACCTTATGAAATGAGCTCCACTCCTGTTTGAATTGTATTTAACTTTGTGGTTGTTATTTAACTTTTCTCACATTAGTCTCAGGGGCAGGGACTGGCTCATCTCCCTGTATTTCCTACCATGATTAGCACAGTACTGTAGTAGATACTCAAGAGACAAGAATGGTTTTCACCAGGATAGAGCATTGTGGGTACTAAGGCTCTTTTTTAGGTTTAAAAAAATCCTTACAATTGTCCTCTGAGGTAGACAGAGCATATGATATTCTTTATAGCACAATTGGAGAAACTAAGGCCTACACTTAAGCAATAGGCCTATTAATTAACTCTTTAATTCTACAGGGTACACATTTACTAAATATTACTGTCCCACATGTGGGCGAGGAAAATAGAGCTGAAAAATATAGTCCCTTCCCTTAAGGATGAGGCAGACCTTTGAAGTTTAAGGACAGAGGAATGATCAAAGTGTTTCACTTTATTTGGGGAAGAGCGGTGAAGAAGTCAGAGGCAAAGAGATGCTTCCATTGGGCTTTACAGGATTGACTTGGTAGCACCAAAGGGTGGGAAGGAGAGCATCCTGGGCAGAGGACATGACACATGCCACAGCCCATAAGAATGAGCAGAAGGCACCTGCTGCAGCATAAGGGGTGGTAGCAGGGGGAAGATGGCCATAGCTCCCATGGTTAGGACCCCAAGACCCCTGGGATGTGCAGGGGACTGAAAGGTTTCTTTTTCTTTTTCTTTTTTCTTTTTTTTAAAGATTTTATTTATTTATTTGACAGAGAGAGACACAGTGAGAGAGGGAATACAAGCAAGGGGAGTGGAAGAGGGAGAAGCAGGCTTCCCGCCGAGCAGGGAGCCTGATATGGGGCTCGATCCCAGGATGCTGGGATCATGATCTGAGCCGAAGACAGAGGCTTAACTCACTGAGCCACCCAGGTGCCCCTGAAAGGTTTCTTTCTAGATCCTTCCCCTTTGTTCAGTCTCCCGGTCCCTTGGCATTCTTCCCATAGGCATACACCATACACGAATAAACTGCCTTGAAGCTTTGGATGGGCTCCCCTTTGTTCCTGCTCCCTTGCACCCCCAGCTTGTCTGCACACAGGCTTGTATTCTCCTTTCCATGCTGAAAGAAAACAGATCTTACCACAGGAATGACCTGTGACCTGACGACTTGGAAGAATAAAGGTTACCGGGTGAAAGGACATTTGTGTCATTATACTCTGTGTGGCATGAGGTGACTGGGAAGGAGTAAAGTTCGTTTGTGACCGAACACCTGTGTTCCTCTCTCAGTGTCGAGAACACCTGTGTTCCTCTCTCAGTGTCGAGGCGTTAAATTGCTCTTCCCAGGAGTCAGATCTGTTGTTCCTGAGGAGACCAAGCTGGCGCAGCTTGAGCGCTGTGGGCAAGTCTGACCAGGCCCCATCTCACTCCTGCCTGTGTTTGCCTTGCAGCTGTGTAAATGAGTATGGAAGATTATGATTTCCTGTTTAAAATTGTTTTAATTGGCAATGCTGGTGTGGGGAAGACGTGCCTAGTCCGACGATTCACTCAGGTAAGAGAACTTGGAAGTCCGGGTGTGGGTTTCTCAGTCTAACCTGTGGGGTTAGGTGAGCGTAAGAGAATGGAGGCCTGTCCCAGCGCTGGCCTCTGTGCTGCTGGTTCTTTTTTTTTTTTTTTTAATTTATTTGACAGAACGAGATCACAAGTAGGCAGAGAGGCAGGCAGAGAGAGAGGGAGGAGGAAGCAGGCTCCCCGCTGAGCAGAGAGCCTGTGCGGCTCCATCCCAGGACTACGAGATTATGACCCAAGCCAAAGGCAGAGGTTTTAACCCACTGAGCCACCCAGGTGCCCCTGGGCTGCTGGTTCTTAATGTGCCCTTTGAGAGTGTACCGGCTTTCTAGCCTGGCTTGAGTTTTTTCAGCCATCTCCAGGGAGTCTGGCTCTGGGAGTCACCACCAGTCCTCCCCCATCCTCTGCGCTTCCTTTATGAAAGGAGCAAATGGTTTTGCTTTCAGTGTATACTATAAAAAACAGATTATTAGATTAAAATAGATTATCAGTCAATAATCTGAAGATGTTAACCGATGAATCTGAAGTCCAGACTTCAGGCTAAACCTAAGTATTAATTTTTTTAAAAACTCAAATTAAACCGAACTCCCTGCCTATGCCCTCTCACATCCTCCCAGGCAACTGAGTGAGTCATTGTGGTTTAGAACCAAATATGCTGATGCTTTTAAGTCTATTAAATGGGAATGAAGCAAGAAGAGTGAAGGACTCTCTGAACGAAATTAAATGTTCCCTCTGGATTGAGCCCTTATCGTATGATCTAAGTGCAAGTTCCCTTTGGGGCTGCCCTTTTGAGAATTACTGCCAGAGATTACATGCCTGTTTTTATACAGAAATGAGTGACAAATCATTCTGAAGTTGACCTTCTTTTGTGTTTTCCTGGACAAATATCAATGGCATCCTTTTCAGAATTATCATGCCCGCAACTTGCATTTGTATCAAGTGCTAGGTGGGTGAGCTGAGCCTAGCTCTGCTGGGCAGGGGACAGCGGGGTCCTGTGGAAAGAGCACCAGCTGGAGTGCGGAGAGACTCAGGTCCTGGTCCAGCTCTGCCTTGGCCAGCCCTGTGAGCCTGGGTTCAGTTCCCTCCCCTGGCCGGCCTCCCTGCCTCCCTGCCACACAGGACAGGCTTGGTGACCTGCCAGTCTACTTCCAGCTGACAGTCTGTGGTTCTGTGCAAAACTGGACAGGATAACACAGACAGCTTTAGGGCAGAGAGTCACCTTGGGAAATGCCAGGGTTTTTCCCAGGGTACACGAACCCACAAGAGAACTCGTGCTTTTTACTAAGCCCTGGCCTGGTGAAATAAAAGTAAGAAGCTACCAGGCATCCGAGCTTAGTCAGCCACCAGGCTGTGATACTGGAAACTCCAGCTGGTTTTACTTCCACCTACTGGTAATCTTTTCTGCTTTTGGCAGGAAGACAAGCCTGCAGAGCCAGGGAGGAGTTTTTAGTCTCTTTGTTATCAGAAGTTCCCTTGACCTTGTCTTATTATCTAAGGAAAGATCCCTTAGAGATTATTCAGTCCCCTCCTCTCATTTTACAGATGAGAAATTGAGGTCTACAGGGACGAAATGACTCCTTAGCATCATGCATCCTGTTAGTGGCGAGGCTAGGATTAGAATCCACATCTCCTGCTTCTTAGCCTGATTCTTTTTATTTTCAGTGTCCTAACCTCTGAGACCACAGGAATCGGGCTTTTCTCTTTAAAAGTCTAAACTTTGTCCTTAAAGGTAAAAATGCTTCCATTTTGAACACTAACTTTTGCCGATAAGCACGCCACCTCTTCTTTCTGCCTTTTACCCTCCCAGCCCCTTAACTCCCTGCAAAAGTAACTTCCCAGACGGTATTATGTTTGGTTTTATTATTTAGCACGCAATTAAAATGAACTGGATTCAGCATTTTTTGAGACATGAGGAGTTGGGGAACAAAATGATGGGGGAGACATTGGGAAGGATTTGTTTTATTTTTTGGCATTTATTAGACTGCAAAACAGCTGGAGCGATAAACTCGAAACTTGGCAGCCTTGTGTTTGAGCCAAACCAAAATAGAGGAAAATTGATTCAATATTTGTAAGTACAGTTATGAATGTTTATGTTTACATCTTTTGCAGAACATGCAATGGAATATTTTCTGTGGGTTTGAAGCTCAGTCTTTTAAGTTCAAACTTTAATTAACTCTCTTGTTAGGGAATAGACTTAATTAAAGATGCCCCAATCTTAGCTGCCAGAGCTCATAGAGTCCATTTTACTTTAATTTCTGGCAATTCTCGTTATAAGCGGAGAGGGAATAGAAACTAGGTGAAGAACTCTTCCTTATTAGAATTCCTTCCCACCTCCAAGTCTCTCCCTAAGCCTGCAGGAAAAATTATATATCAGCAACATACATTGTACATGTAATTTTGCTAAAATCCTATCTTTCTAGCTCAGCTGCCAGTCTGAGGTAGAGCTTTTTTGTTTTCTTTTGTTTTGTTTTGGAATGCTCATTGAATTTGAGGCCTTAAGAGGGGGACTGATTTGCCTGAGGCCACACACAGAGCTCCTCCAGACTCCTGGTTTAGTACTGTTCCTACTTGACTTTCTCCCTGAATGATTTTTATTTTCTTCCATGATTTTCCCAGTGTCAAGGGCCCCAATTTCATGTGATTACATGTATGGTACATTGCACTGAGGGAAGTAGTTCTCACCCTCAGAGCAGAGGAAAATTCAAAAGCTTCACTGTCTTATTCATTTTTCCTGTAGCGTGTTCTTGTTTGTTTGTTCATGTCAGTGGTTCATGCCTGAGGGTGATAACCAGTTTTAATCTTCTAGGATTTACCTCTCTGGGAGTATCTATCCATTTTGCTCCTCTTCTAACAATTCTGATCTCATCCCTATGGCTTCATGCTCTTATCCTTGTGTCTGAGTTCTGTTTCGGTTTTGGAATGGGGCTCCCTTGACCCTTCCCAGTTCTCTCCCTTCCCCCTCTCTGTCTTCCTCCCCCTTTCACTCTCTTTCTTCTTTTAGCATTCCTCTCTCCTACTTTCTCCCTCCTTCCTCCTCCCCTCAAAGCATACATACAAAATTAAATTCAATATGGCTCCCATGACACTAACTAGAGTTCTCAACTCAGCCAAAGGAAGGGGCTGGTGATGATGCGTGGTGAGGGAGGAGAGGGGAGAGAATTTCATTTAATTGAAAGATTTGCTTAATTATTTTCCTTTATGTCTTCTTCAGGGTCTTTTCCCCCCAGGACAAGGAGCCACGATTGGAGTTGATTTTATGATTAAGACGGTGGAGATTAATGGTGAAAAAGTCAAGGTAAGATGCTAAGTGTTCAATAAGGCTTTCATTTCCTGAAAAGAAGTAGTGTTATAACACTTATTAAATCTCCTAATTAAAACCCACATTGAAAATAATATATTCAGCCACGGTGACTTATTTCCAAACAGAGTTCTTCTGTTCCTTTGTAGATATTGCATTTAAAGATGGGAAGACTGGGGCGCCTGGGTGGCTCAGACATTAAGCATCTGCCATGAGCTCAGGTCATGATTCCAGGGTTCTGGGATCGAGCCCCACATCTGGCTCCCTGCTCAGTGGGAAGCCTGCTTCTCCCTCTCTCTCTCTCCCCTGCTTGTGTTGCCTCTCTTGCTGTCTCTCTCTCTCTCTGTGTCAAATAAATAAATAAAATATTAAAAAAAAAATGGGAAGACAGAGAGAAGGTCTAAGGCAAGTTGGTCCTGTCTCCTGTCATGTCAGAGGTTATATAAAAACAAGGAACAAATCCCAAAAATTGGGAACTCCTAAGTTGGGCCAATAAGCAGTGCTACCTCTTAAGAAGAGTAGCCCCATTAGAGAGCCTACTGATTCCCACATTTGTTCTGGGTCATTTGGTCGTATGAATCACTTATGGGAATTATTGTGTCTCTCACCATACCGCTATTGGTAACAAGGGAGAGACCGTAAAGGAGGGATCCAGGAAGGATCCATGATCTCTCTCTTTCCCCCCATGAGCCCTGGACAGTTTGGTACCTGTAAGAACCATGGTATGTCTGGTAATGGGAGAAGGGAGATAGTGTTTATTGAGCACCTAATATGTCTGCCACACTGCTAGGTGCTTTTATATGAGCTGTCCTATTTAACTTAGTCCTCACTGTAACCCTTGTGAGGTAAATGGTAAGTTATCTTCCTTTTACAGGTTTCAGAGAGATTCAGCCACTTACCTATCCATGGCTGCACAGTTAGGAAGGGAGGTAGGCCGGATCTGAACCAGTTTTACGAGCATCCTTGTGCATCTGAACCAGTTTTACGCGCATCTGAACCAGTTTTACGCGCATCCTCTTCCTCCCTGGGGTCTCTCCTGCCAGGAGAGAAGAGGGGGATGAAGGCACAGTAGGCCTGTCACTTTGAAGCAAGGACAGGAGGAAGGTGATGGGAAGAAATATGGATTAGGACTGAGTTACTTGGAAGGAGGGGAGAGAGGCTATCTTTGGCTCTGTGCTCTACCTGCCTCTCAGAGTTAGTGAAATTTCATGGTCAGATCTTTCAGAGCTGAGTCGCAGCGCAAGAAGCAGTGTCCCTGGCATCAGCAGCACAATGAAAACTGTGGCATCAGTTTTCCAACTAGATCCCAACCTAAGCACCCCAAGGTTTTAAATCCATGTCTCTTGCACCCTTCTCCCATACCCAGTACCTGTAGTCCTACCTTCAAATGCCACGGGAAGGGCAGAGAGGCTCCAGCATGCTCTTGCCACATTTCAGAGACACACAGAGAAGTGCGGAGGGAGGCTCCCAAGTAGGGGACAGAAGCACTCCCAGTGTCTCGTCCAGTTCTAACTCTTCAAAGTGGTTCCTTCTGCAGAGACATCCACACCGAATACAATAGTGAATGGAGAGCTAGGGTCCCTGGAAAACAAAGCAAGGTATGAAATCCACGTCAGTGCCAACCACAAAGCTCAGAAAAATCATGCATTCAGGTGGGGAGAAGGAGCTAGGGAGTGGGGGTAGGAAGGTGACCAGAGTGTGTGTTCAGGAAGCATTGGCAGGAAGAGCCACTTGTAACCATCCTCACAGCAGGGTGGAGGTGATTGCCACCCCTAGGAGTTGAGTAAAGATAACTAATGTTGCAGGCATTTTACTTCCAGAAGGTTTCCCAGTCGTATACATATCCTAGTCATATACATATCTGTGTGAGTTCATTCCTTTGACCACAAATGTTAGTGCCTCCCATGTGCCAGGCCCTGGGAATGAATAGGGGTGAATAATAAGTGGTCCCTGCTGTTAAAGAACAGGCTTATTTTTCTTTTCTGAATCCCCAGGTTCAGGGATTACATTCATTCCACTTTCTGCAAACCATAACCTCATTGTTACACGTATTACACTCAGCTAAAAATCCATCTTTTCATAACCTCCAATGCTACCGTAAGACCCCAGGCTCCTCAGGAACAAGGTTTGTGTCTCACTCCTCTCCCTGTCCACAGCACAGTTCCTGTCCTCTCACCTCTTTAGGTCTCTGGACCTTCATCTTTAAAAAGTAAATTAATGAGTCCTAATTAATTTGCTAGAGTTTCTTTCTAGCCATTTATGTAGAACCAGGATCTAGAATGACCCTCCTCAACCCCATTAATCAGTAACACGTGGACACATGAGGAGCAATGTCTTTAGTCTTTCCGTGGACGACGCTAGAGCTGCCCAAGCTTCACTAGGGATGCAGTTGTTGTCTCATTGTTGTCCTGATTCTTTAACATTTACTGAATCCTTCTTCTCAGTGATGTTTTAAGTGTCTTTTTGCAAGTAGTTTGCTGGGTTTCGCGGAGTCCCACAGAGTCAGTGGGAAAGAGAAGCTACTGGTGGTATGTGGAGGATCACCTGCCTCATGAAAGCCAAGGCAGCCCCACACCCCAGGCCTCTCTCTTAACTTCTCATCTCCCCGCCTTGGCCTCCTCTCTTCAGTCCCATTCCTTTGCGGATGGCTTCCAGGATTGAAGGCAGGGAATCAAAGGTATTAGAAACATTCTCGTGGCGGTGAAGCCTTAGTTCCCAGTCAGTAAAGGCAAAGTTGAGGCCCTTCTCTTAACGTGGTCTGCCTTTTGAAATGACCTTGAGTAGACAATGCAATTAAAACAGATGTAGAATTTTCTTCTATCCATTTTTTTTAAGTCTATCAAACAAACAAGAAACAAGTAAAACTTTAAGCTGAGGCTACAACACTGTAACCTTAGGAGAGTACTAATAATATAAAGAGAAGACTTGCTGGCTGTCTTTGTAATCAGGTATATATTGCATAGATAAGAACGTCTTGAACATATGCACATATATTTACTCATTTGGCCATCTGTCCTTCCATTCATCCATCTATCCCTCCTGTGGTAGAGTAGATGATGCATGCCAAGCACTGTGTTAGGTAACGCAGTTTTGCCCTCTAGGAACTCAGGGTCCCCTAGCTCAAACATTTTATCCGTGAAATCCTCTTTAATATCCTACTAGTCATTTAAGCAGAATTAGCCAGTCCTTTCTTCGTGATTCCGCCATCCTTTTTTCATGCAGCTAGCCATTATTCACATGTGTCCTCCATGTACTATGTACACTGTTAGGAAGGCACTGGGGTGTAAGGTTCAATAAGAGGCACCCCTCGCCCTCCAAGTCCTCCCTCTGGCACAGAGGCACTCAAGTGCACCTGGGACTGCAGTGCGGGATTGCACCAGTGAGATAGGAGAGAGAAGTTAATGGTGCTAAGAGTGTAGGTGAACAGTGTCGCCCCTGCTGGAGATGAGGACCATTAGAAAGCCTATGGCTGCATTCTTGAGAACATACTGACCAGCATGAGATTAAAACCTAGGAGATACTCTCTCCTGATGGCGACTCTTCAGTAGAAGAACATCTCTTTTATTATGGTTAGTTTACTATGTTTGATCTCCCTGTAGATGGTGAGCTCTTTGAGTCAGGAATTGTGTTGTATTCCTCTAGTTACCCTCCCTGTGCCTAGCACTCTACATACGTTAATGATATACAAATGCTGAAAATGAGTGAATGAGTTGAAGAGAAAATAGTGAAACCAAATGGAATGATAAAAGCAGTAGAACATGCATATTCTTTTTTTTTTAATATTTTAATTTATTTATTCATCAGAGAAAGAGGCACAGCGAGAGAGGGAACACAAGCAGGGGGAGTGAGAGAGGGAGAAGCAGGCTTCCCGCTGAGCAAGCAGCCCGATGTGGGGCTCTATCCCAGGACACCGGGATCATGACCTGAGCTGAAGGCAGACGCTTAACGACTGAGCCACCCAGGTGCCCCAGAACATGCATATTCTTAAGACTCAACCATGAGGCTAGAAACAGGCAGCCCCCTAGGAGAAAGCAGCCTCCATCTTGGCAAGGCCATACAATCACTCTTCTAGAAAATATTTTAGTGGTTTTAATCCTTAGAGCTGTTCTCAAGATGTGCCAAACATGAGAACATAGTGATTTCTGATGACTGACAGTATTAAATTCAATGACAAGTGTTTTTCAAGGCTCATTGTGGTATGAAAACAATAGTCTGTTGTCCTAAAGACACATCCTGGCAGAGGGGAACCATGTCTCTAGGTTGAAAGCAGAGCAGAGAAATAGCTTTTGTCCCAGCCAAAGCTGTAACATCTGTATGGTCGCCTTCAGCACACACAGACTTTCATGTACATCATAAGGAGCAGCTGTGACTTCACATCAAAGGAGAGCCTTGTGCCACTGCTCAGGGCTAGGGACCACTGGTCCCTCATTAGTCTTCCCAGCTACACTGGTATGAACAGAGGGTGACACCAACTAACTCATCCTCTTTGGATGCAGATGTATAGCAAAATCTGTCTCTAGGGGCAAAGGCAGCACGGTGGTGGGATGCATCCTCAACTGGGCATAGGAAACCTGGAGTCCGAGTCCCAGCCTGTGGGTAGCCAGTGAGTAGATGGAGGAGAGGCATAAACCCGCCAACCTCCCTGGGTTGTTGTAAAGATTAAATGAGACCTGTAATACATATGTGAACATTTACTGTCTGCCAGGCAGGCACTTTATTTGGAGTGGGGGATTCTGTGAATAAAATGGACCATTTCCCCTTCAGGAAGCTCTCAGTCTAGTGAAAAAGACATATTATTCATATGTCATAT
>ML108847.1:0-11464 GCA_003697995.1 Taxidea taxus jeffersonii | reverse complement strand
TGATATTTCTCAAGGCCTTTTGCATTGTCCTGCACTCAGAAGGCTCTGGAGTATGGCTCTCTTTGTAGTCTTCTGCTCTGTGCAGGGAAATCTGGGGAGAAATGTTTTTTATTTTCTTCTTTATTATTAGAACCATCAGTTGTTAGGTCTTATAACTGGTAGATGACTTCAGAAAATGCGAACTTCCAGTAGGCTTGGATATTACTAACATCTTTTTATAAAGAAAGCCCTGGGGTGCCTGGGTGGCTCAGTGGGTTAAACCTCTGCCTTCGGCTGAGGTCATGATCTCAGGGTCCTGGGATCAAGACCTGAATCGGGCTCTATGCTCAGTGGGGAGCCTGCTTCCCGCCCCCTGCCTGCCTCTCTGCCCACTTGTGATCTCTCTGTCAAATAAATAAATAAAATCTTAAAAAAAAAAAAAGAAAGAAAAGAAACCCCTGAAACCCGGAGATCAAGTGACTTGCCCACAGTCTCAGAGCTTAAAAATGGTGGAGGGGAATTATTTTATCTGCCATGGCATCATTCCCATTTTCATTAACAAAGATAATACCTTACTAGAGTCCTTTGAGTTTTGTACTGGAAAAGGTGGTTGAGGTCAGATGTTCTTCTGCTCCAGTTGTTGCCTGAAGTGCCAGCTACATTACTGTAGCTATGAGCATGAACTCTGGGACCACAATAGCCTGGTTAAACTGGCTCTGGGACATTGGCTGTGAGACACTGAGCAACTTAATTAATCTTTCTGTGCCTCGGTTTCCTCATGTGAGAAATGGGGTAATAGTACCTACTTCACTGAGTATGTTACCTGTAAAATGCTTAGAGCTTGATGCATACTAAATGCTCAATAACTTTTTTCTTAAAGATTTTATTTATTTATTTGAGAGAGAGAGTAAGCAAGAGAGAGAAAGAGCACAAGCTGGGGAGGAGGTGAGAGGGAGAAGCAGGCTCCCAGCTGAGAGCCCGATGGACTTGATCCCAGCACCCTGGGATCATGACCTGAGCCAAAGGCAGACACTTAACTGACTGAGCCACTCAGGCACCTCACAATAAGTTTTTTTTTAATTGAAGAATGAAAGAAATTCTTAGGTAATATAATAAAAAAAAAAAACCAAAAAACAAAGTAAGCCCCTCTCCCTAACCAGATATATCTACCACATTATTAAAAAAAAAAAAAAAAAAAAGTGGTGTTTTGTTTTTTGGGTTGTTTTTCTTGGGGGGGCATTTGGTTTGTTTCTTTCTTAGGGCAGAAAATAACCATGAAATTGAGTGAGGTGTTCCATTTCTAAACTAAAGCAAGGCAATGCTCTCTTTTCTGCTTCTCAAAGCCAGTCTTTCTCCTACCCCTTTACAGCTTCAGATCTGGGACACAGCAGGTCAAGAAAGATTTCGGTCTATTACCCAGAGTTACTACCGAAGCGCCAATGCCTTGATCCTCACCTATGACATAACCTGTGAGGAATCCTTCCGTTGCCTTCCTGAGTGGCTGCGGGAGATAGAACAATATGCCAGCAACAAGGTCATCACTGTGCTAGTGGGTAAGTAAGGACTAATGAGGAGGGAAATTGATTTGTGGCCATCAGAGAATTTATAATCACATAATGCTTATGCCTTGCTACCTTCCACTAACACAGTCTACAGCTATATAATTCATGCAGTCAACATTCGGGTCTTCTGAAATTGAGGAGAAAATGAAATAGGTCATATCCCAAGGCAATGGTTTAAAAAAGTAAAGTAGAAAATATTGCTGATTGATTTTTCTGTCAATGAAGGCTCTAGGCAAGAAGGTAGACTGCCATGGAAGTTATGTGGACTGCTAAGCATTACCCAAAAAATCTAGTTATAAAATCCTGGAAATTGCTGGTCTAGATGTAAACCTTATCTCAGAAGTTAATAAAGAATTTATTCTTTTTTTTTTTTTAAGATTTTATTTATTTATTTGTTAGAGAGAGAGAGAGAGAGAGCGAGCATAGGCAGACAGAGTGGCAGGCAGAGGCAGAGGGAGAAGCAGGCTCCCTGCCAAGCAAGGAGCCCGATGTGGGACTCGATCCCAGGACGCTGGGATCATGACCTGAGCCGAAGGCAGCCGCTTAACTAACTGAGCCACCCAGGCGTCCCTAAAGAATTTATTCTTAAAGTAATTGCTTATTTCCTAAAGAAATGGACTTTTTTTCTCTTCTTACATTTGTGCTGACTTGAGAAATTCTTACTTCAGGGAGAATCCATTAAGGGAAATTCTGCAGTTTGTTTCATCTTGTGGGAGGGTAGAACCTCTGTTTAGGCAGAAAAACAGAAAACAACCCTGAGTTTCTGTGGTGACATATATGCTCATTAACAATGGGATTGCAGTGACATGGATTGGGTTGTTAAAAACTCTGAAAAATGTTAATAATATATGGCTGTTAAAATGTTTTCTTCCTGGGGCATCTGGATGGCTCAGTGGGTTGGGCCTCTGCCTTCGGCTCAGGTCATGATCTCAGGGTCCTGGGATCGAGCCCCAAATCGGGCTCTCTGCTCAGCGGGGAGCCTGCTTCCCCCTCTCTCTCTGCCTGCTTCTCTGCTTACTTGTGATCTCTGCCTGTCAAATAAATAAATAAAATCTTTAAAAAAAATGTTTTCTTCCTAAAAAGAAATATTGCTGTATATTCTAGCAAGACTTGAATTTTGGAAATCTAGGTAGAGAATCTCAGAAGCATTGTTAAGTCACAAATTATGGTTAACAGTAAGCTAAGTAAACACTTAAACTGTGAGCATTATAGCTAGCACTCATATACCAGGAATCATATTAGGAAATTTTATGTGTAGTGATTACTAATTTACATATGAGGAAACTGTGGCCCAGGGAGTTGAAGTTCTTTGCCCAAGGTTGCATAGCATGTAAGATCAACTCTAAAACTTGTATCTGCCCAACTGCAATGTGCTGCTTTGTAACAAGTTGCTGGACTTCTTTCAGGCCGCTGGGTTAAGTATCTGCTTCTCTATGAGCTAGTGCTCTGTGCCCACTCCTGAAAACCCTCTTGCACGCTGGAGAATGTTTGTCATGAAGCACTTGGAAGCACCCATCTCAGGACTTGGGCTTTCTTTCGATTCCACAAAAAGCCCTTCAGAACTTGAGTCAAAGCATATTCCTTGGGATTCTGTCTAAGGAAGTTAAATGGAGATTTGATGGGAGATGATTAGTCCATTCAGTATGAAAGAGGCACCGGCTTTTAAAAAAAAAAAAAAGCCTTTTTATTGTGGAAAATTTCAAACACAAGCAAAAGTAGAAAAAACGGTATCAGGAACCCACATGTACACATCTCTCAGCTTTGATGATCATCAACTCATGGCCAATCTTATTTAATCTACTCCCCCTTTATGTTGTCTTCCCTTGCCTTCAGATTATTTTGAAGCAAATCCCAGATACTGTATTAATTCATCTTTCAGTAATTCGGTGTATAACTTCAAAATAGGATTTTTAAAGAAAGAGAACCTAACCACAAATCCATTTTCACACCTAAAAAAAATTAAGCTCTTAATAGCATCAAAAGTTTAGACAATGTTGAGTTCCTTGATTGACTCAGACATTTAAAAAAACTTTGTTCAAATCAAAGATCTAAATATGGCTCATATGTTCTCATTGATTTTTGTGTCTTTTAATTCTCTTTTTGCCTGTAGGTTTCCCTCCGTTTTTTTCCTCCCTTGGAATTTATTTGTTAAAGCATTTGTTTATCCTTCAGAGTTTTCAAGTCTGAATTTTATTATTTCAGACTACCGTAGTATACTTTAACAAGTTCCTCCATTACCTGTATTTCTTGGAGAGTTGTAGGTAAATTTAGAGGCCTGGTCAGATGCAGTTTGTGTTTTTCTTTATAGCAAATATACTTCCCAGCTGATATTCTGAGGTACAGTTCTCATAGTACAGACAAGAAAAATGCTTGATTCCCTTTTTTAAAATTTCCCACTTTTTAAAATAATGAGTTCTTTCCCTAGTATCTTCAAGAAGTAACTAATAAAATTTGTTTCTATTTTGAATATTATTATAGATTTAAGTATATTCAATATTTTCTAGGCCCTTGCAGTTCTTATCATTGAGGGTCCAATTGTTCCAACTCTGAGAGTGGAGCTGCTTCAAATGGTCTCCTGAGTTCCTTAGATACAACCTTTTGACAATGACCTCGCTTGCTCTCTGGTGTAAGCATTCCAGGCACAACTTGTCCATTTTCTGCCCCAGACAAGGAATTACCCATTTCTTCAAGAAGCACTGATTACTATTAATGTGAAGTTATATTTAGAGGCCACAACCAAATTGATAGGATTCTTCCTTATTAGTGGGTGGTCATTGCTTTCAGGCTTTTCAGTGGACAGACCTTGTGTGTGTGTGTGTGTGTGTGTGTGTGTGTGTGTGTGTGGTGAATTCTGTAGTGCCCAGAGGGGTTGTCTATTAGGCTCCACCAAATACTCTGACTCACAAGACTACGATAGGCTATACTTGGCATGACGTTCACTTAGGTGGATACAGGACAGACTTCATCTGTCCATGAGGACATGGCTTCATCACAGGTCAGCATCAGACATTCCTCTTCAGCGGAAGTAATCCTCGATAGCAGTCCACAGAGTGGTCCAGGACCTTCCAGGCCAATTCAAATATAAGGAAAAAGGCTCCTGTCAGGCATATGATGGACCTGCCCTGGCCTAGAAGCCTTAACAGGAACCAGTCTCTCTTGCAACAACTCCACGGACCTAACTTTCAGGGTCTCTTTAAGTGAAGAGTTCCAACACTCAGGGAAGCCCAAAGTTGTGGCTTCTCACTAGAAATTGGGAATTCACACATCGGATCCCCAGGCCACATGGAATTTATCAGTCAGGGGTCACTTTTACCATAAGCTGTGTTGCCAGGTAACACAGCTGACATATCCCTTTTGTCAGGTTTCCAGGAGAACAAAGGTAGACACATTTTTAAAGATAAAATCCACCATGAATTATTCACACTGATACTTCCATTTGTAATTCAGGACTGTAAAAATTTTACTTAACCTCATTAATCTTTCTCTCTTTCCTTTTTCCCATGCCCCAAATCTCAGATCCCGTGACACTAGCACAGTTACTCATTGCCTTATCCCCTAAAGCCCACAGAGCAGCCTTAGAATAATGATATTTGCACTGCCCCTGACAGGATGATTACTGTAAGAGTTCAAGATGTTTTCCTTCAGTTATTTTTGTCCTTAGAGTATATACCACTGAGGACGTATGGTTAAAATACTAGGTCTTAAACTCACTTGGAATAGTTCCCCTCTGTGTGCCATTTCATGATAAACAGGTTCATTTGTTTCATTTGGCTTTCTATTGGTAGGGATTGTTTTTCAAATTTTTGTATTAATTATATAGTTATAATTGTCTAATTATGTGAAACATTTCTAAGAATCCGAAGTCAAATCTATTAGGAAAAGGTATATTTAGAGACATCGAGTTTCTGTCCCTCTCTATCTCCTCAACCTTGTTCCTTTCATGGGTAACCATTATTTTTAAAATTAAAATGTTGGCTTAGTCTCACATTAAAAAAATAAGGTTTGTGAATGTGCATGTGTATATTTTTTTGTCCCCTTTTCTTAGACAGTTGCATGCTCTTTACCTTTTATCTAGTTGGCTTTATTCGCTTTACAGTATATCCTCATGTCTCATTCCATGGAAGTATGCAGAGACATTTCACTGCTTTTTACAGAGGCAAATAACTTCATTGTGCAGATAGATGGACCAAATTTCATTCAAGCCAGTGCCCAACTGAGGGGCATCTAGGTTGTGTCCAGGTCTTTGCCATTACAAATGGCATTGATATCTTACACATTGCAGTAATCACAGCCACATTTGCTTTGCTTTACTTGTCCAGCTGTCTGATTTGACTTCAGATATGAAATTGAATTTTGATGCTTCCGAGACTGTAAAAAGTCCAGTGATGTATCCTTCTTTGATTTATCCCTGTTCTAGGCAACAAGATTGATCTGGCTGAAAGGAGAGAGGTCTCCCAGCAGAGAGCTGAAGAATTCTCAGAAGCTCAGGACATGTATTACCTGGAGACCTCAGCCAAGGAATCAGATAACGTGGAGAAACTCTTCCTTGACTTAGCGTGCCGCCTCATCAGTGAAGCCAGGCAGAACACACTTGTAAACAATGTATCCTCGCCCTTACCCGGAGAAGGGAAAAGCATCAGCTATTTGACTTGTTGTAATTTCAACTAAAGGCTGAGGCAAGGAGAAGCAAGAGGAATCAGCAGCTGCCCTGTTGGGCCCCAAATTGCTGGGGGAGATCTGGTGATGACTGTGGCTCCTGCTCTCAGACCTTCTGACTCCCGTGGGATCCAGAGCTTACAGAGCATGGCAGGCCGAAGGCTTTGTCCACAGGCCAGCATTAGCAGAACATATAATGGTTTCACCCTTTTGCAGTCAGGAGTTGGAGCAAGGAGAAAATTGCACTAGGCGCTCCATGATCTGCAGAGCATGTTGCTTTTGTTCTTTAAAAAAAAAAAAAGCAAGTAAAAGCGCATTCCTGAACACAGCCCCGGGGGAAATGTACTGTAGGTAGATCCCTCCTGCACGGCAGTGGGTGCATGTAGGGGCTGTGCTTTAGGGCTTTTGGGGGCCCTGGTTTTCTTGTCTACCAGATAAACCAAAACTGGGAAGGCCAAGTTCTGCCTCTGTGATGTGTGTTGATGACTCCATGGAGACTTTGAAAAGTGTTACTTCTCTTGTCCACAGGCACTTTCAAGAACTTTGGGATGTAAAAATGAAACGAAACCTTTTCCCATGACCAACAGTTAACAATCATTGGTTTAATATTATATATAAGCTCCATGACTCCTTTTGGTGCTAATGAATCCGCTCTTTCACAGACCAAACAATTTAGTACATCGATGTCCTTAAATGTATTACATTGAAATTAAAAAAAAAAAAAGGGAAGTCCATGAATCAGCACTCTTTCTCAAAGTCTCATTACTACCTTCTCTAGGGTGGAGTTGTTGGAAAATAAAGTATTTTCATGTTCTTTCCCCTCTAAATCTCTACCATTTTCTTCTTCTAGTCTCTCATCTTTCCAGCCCTTTAAGTAAATGAAAACGTTAAGTAAATGAAAACGTTAGAAAATTGAGGAAAAAAAAATGGCTGGTGATATTCTAATGTAAAAGACTAGCTCTAAGACATCATGAGTAATACAAGAAAACAGACCTGATCTGACCAAAATACTGTGGATTAATGGACTGCAATGCAGAGTTCTAAGCAGAGCACAGTCCTTGATAAGCAGGTGACATCTTTTACTTCCTGGTACTATCCATCTTGGACAGACCAAGGCTTAGAATTTTGTACATGTTTTTAGTATGATAAGTGACAATAGCAACAGATGAAAAGTCTCATGAACCATTTTTGTATCTTCAGTAACCTTAGAAAAATTCTGCTTGTGGAAGCAGGCGGAGCTGTCATTAGTTGCCTCCTTCATGTTGTAAAGTTACTCTCAGATTCATGACCATACATTCTTTCTATTTCTTTTTCTTTTCCTTTCTCTCCTGGTCTCCCCATTCTTTCTTTTTTTTTAACTCCCTCCCTTCACATGCATGTGTTACTGCACATCTCCAATTCAAATGGAGGTGCATATGCCTTTAATTAGCCAATTTTAAAACAAGACTCGAAATGGAAGATGTGCTGCTGGATATTTGTTACTAATTTCTTTAGTGCCATACTTTGATGCCTTCCAATTTGTTCATTGATATAAATGCAAATTGGGGAAATAATTAAACTTGTATGCTGTTGATGCCATTAGATGTTTCTGTAGCTTGCCACTTGGCATCGCTAAGGGATGAATAATGGAATAAGGGCAGGATATGCAATTTCTGTTGTAGATGGTGGCAATCTCGGTCCTGATATGTTGATGTTTGAAAGCTGTTTAATTTTAAAGAAATGAGGTGCACAGAGACACGATATTGATAAAGCATTTCCAGTGTTCCTCTAGCAGATTTCAAAGTGACTCATCTCTTGTATACAGATTATACATATTGTATAAGGGATTGATACTTTTGGTTGGCTTCACTGTGTTTGTTCTGATCCTCTCCTGTGGGTGAAAGAGATCCCAGAAGTTTGAATTGCTTTCACTTTGAATCTGTTTCTCCAGGAAAGAAAAGTCATTTTAATAAATACCAACAAAAATAATTTCTTTTCTTTTTTTTTAAAGATTTTATTTATTTGATAGACAGAAATCACAAGTAGGCAGAGAGGCAGAGAGAGAGGAGGAAGTAGGCTGTCCGCAGAGCAGAGAGCCCAATGCGGGGCTCGATCCCTCGACCCTGGGATCATGACCCGAGCCGAAGGCAGCGGCTTTAACCCACTGAGCCACCCAGGTGCCCCACAAAAATCATTTCTAATAATTGTTGCTTTTCCCTCCCCGTTTCTCCACTAAGCCAGCAACTATGAAAGTACTCAGAAAACAAGTTGATCAAGGTGGGTAGAAGAACTTCTCTTTTTAAAACTGTGAGGAAATGTCTAAAGGTTTAGATTTATTGTCTTTTCAAATCATGACTGAACTCTGTCTCCACAGCAGCAAGTGTGTTGAAACTAAAGTTGCTTTGTGAACGCAGACAATTGGGTTGGACAAATTTAGTTGTAGAACAGCAGCTTCTAGGATTACTCTTGCATACTGAAATTCTTATTCCCTAGGGCTCAGCTGCTTCAGTCTACCCTTGGTCATACTCATAAGGGAATTAGAAAGTTCTGCTCTTGGCCCCTTCCTTTTCTATTACTCCTTGCAGCCTTTCCATAATGTACAGTCACCCATCCATGGCCCATAGGTAGAGATACATGGGAATTTAGAACCTTTCTCCCTGCCTTAGTTGTGTGAATTGCAGATTAGGCTTTATGGATACTTGTTCACTGGTACATCTCTAGTTTCAGAACAATCCCTGACCATATTGTTGGTGCTCAATAAATATTAGTTGAATAAATGACTTAGTGCCAAGTGGAGGTTTGCCGGTTACATAGAAATTCCTCAAATAGAACTTGAGAAAGGATACGGATTAAATGTGGTCTTCTTAACCTAGACTGGAAACTAAACTCATTGGTTTGCTTACTGGTGGTTATTGCCATGGCAACATTTGCTAAGATGACCCTTCTTAAATAAAAATGAAGTCTTACTTCATGGTGGATGAAAAAGAGAATTGCTTTCTTATAATTCAGCTTGGCTTGATCTGCCTCACACTAGCAGAGTCTGTGTCTGCTTCCATTTTTTTCTTTTAATAAAGTTACAAAATATTCGGCAAAACTTTTCCTTTTCCAATGAAAGTGCATATTTATGTCCTAGAATCAGGTGTGGGAGAACCTGTGAAATCATATAGCTCACTGACATTAATGATATTTTATTATGGCTTTGGGTAGTCTGTATCCTCATAGGATTTTGTGCTTTTTCCTTTACCTACATAAGGCTTTTTATTTTTATGTTTTTATTACTTCAGTTGTATTAATATTTAATTTTGATTATGCAGGGCCAATTGTCCTTTCAGCATATTAGATTAGGCTATTAGGGTTCCTGGTCTTTTCCCCTCTTTTTTACTCATTTCATGTTACCATCTCTTCCTGAGTAAAGTGGCAACAGTGTAACTAGAAATGAAAGTCAAAGGGATTGATTTGGTAATGTGTCAGTTTCTGAAAAAGGGTAAAAACCACTGGTCAATATAATATATTTGGTTTAGGATTATTTATTTTAAGCAACTTAGATTTGTTGGAGAGAGGAGGCAGAATTTAACAGAGGAATGGGTCCTATTCATGACTGTATACCTTTGGAGGACACTGGTGAGTTCCAGTGTTAGGTCAATGATTTGCCTCATTTAACTTCTCGGCTATTCCATAATTCTTCCAGATTCAGCATCAAATTTCAGTTAATGAATCATCTTGAATAGATAACAGTTGCAAGTGATTTTGAATTGCTCTTCTGACTAAATGAAAACATTTTTTTATAAACCAAGCCACATATCTCATAACCAGAAAAAAACTTTCATTTTGCTCCTCACATATCAAAACAATGGCTCTAAAGATATACGTTTTCTATTTCTTAAGCCTGCAGAACTCTGTACATTTCATAGCCTTCTGTTCTTTAGGGAATAGTGCCCCCATTAGCTCTTTTAGGGTTTGCCCTTTGTTGTCTCTAGATTTTTTTTTTTTTTTCAACTGCAACTGGTTACTTACTTTCCTCAACCACGGTGCTGACAGATGCATTTTAAAGCAACTATAATACTTTTGAGACTTAACTAGAAATTCAAAGACAGTGAATAAGATGTGTATCTCCTGGTTCAGACAGACATTACTCCACACAAGCAATCTGGTTGAGCACTAATTTTGGGATAAGAGGGAGATGTGCTCTTTTTTCTTCTTTTTGAATTTCATTTCTGTCCCATGAGTGTATTTGTTTAAAAGGAAAGCTGCCTTCCTTTACATTTATCACACTAGGTAGAAATCCTACTGAATTAAGAAATTATCAAACCTTCAAACAGCTAATTAATGTAGTAAACTTGGAACAAGAGAAATGACACTTCATCTTCTTTCCTAAGCCTATGATGTTGGAAGGTTATAGTCATCTCTGGGAACTATACTTTGAAATTAAAAAGAAACTGAAGCATAATAAAGATGGTGAAGAATTGAAAATTTATGACTTTTGAAGAATATTTGAAGGATGGGGGAGATTTATCCTGGGAAAGAGAGGGGTACAATTAGTGAATTAGAGCAAGACTCTGGTTCAAAGGGATGGAATGAGGTCCACTGAGGCCATAGGGCCACAGATTTGGGATCCAAGTCAGGGAGAACTCTCTCAAAAAGGTGGGTCACCACGGAAGGAGCTGCCTTAGGTAATGGTATGCATCAAGCAGATGCTAGATGATGAGGAAAGGATCTTAGCATTGGTTGGAGGTTCGATTAGAGACCTATTAATTTATGTTGTAGCACTTTGCCTCTCATAACGTGTTCAGTTAAATATCTGTTGACCTACAGCTAATGATTTTTTTTTTTTTTTAAGACTGCTTTTCTGCCAGTCTTCTGGAAGGAGGTTGGTTACATGTTGTTTGGCTAAGAGACTGGCTTGTCATTATGCCCTAGGCTGGGACTGCTTCGTCAGTCCATTCACTGATGTCCAGTTGAAATCACAAACTGGTTCTTGAGCTAAAAAGTATTGTTTTAATAGAAGTTATGTAGAATCATGGAAATTATGTTTTTGTCACGTGGCAAACATAGGCCATGCTCAGTTTAATGAATAACTGGTATCCAGGATTTCAGACCAGGCCTTTTTTGCAGAACAAAATCTTGTTAAAGATCCCATAAACAGACCAATATGAAGTTTTGTGGCTTCCATTAGAGATGGGTTGGTGCGTTCATGGCATAAAGCAGACCTTAAGATCTGTCTTGGCAGAATCTCAAATGACATTTCGTTAGCTGGGTTGATTCTCTTGAAAAAACATGATCAGCAAATT
>ML108846.1:47416-67628 GCA_003697995.1 Taxidea taxus jeffersonii | reverse complement strand
ATAATTAAATAAATTTATAATAATTAAATAAATTAAATAGTTATATAAATAGTTATTACTCAACTGGGGCCTAGGGGTTCTAATAAAAATAGAAAACTTACACACTGTTCTTTTAGCTTTCTCCATTTCAAAAACATTCCAGTTTTGGATCACTACATAAAGCATATCATTATTAAAAATTAAGTTTACTCAAAGATAGAAAGAACTGAAAATATCTAAAGGGACCAAATGTAGAACCAAAGGAAATGTTTTACCTTTATATATCCTTAAAGCCAAGAGCTGTGGTCATTTTAGGTGAAAGATTTATATGAGCCATTTAAACTGACAGATTTAAATGAGTCACCAAAAGGGTTAATGGAGGTTTGGACTGCATGATTAGAGGACTACATTTAAAAACATGTTGGTGATTGCCTTCGCTCTACACTGAATATACCACTTTTATATTTTAGTACTCAAAGACAGCCTTAATGTTCCCTTCAAACTGACTAAACATTAGACAGGTTTCTTCCTGTCTATAGGCCCCTGACCTCTCTTTTTTAAGAACATTTACTGTAGAAAATTTTCAATTGTAAATTCTCTCTCTGCTGCTTTGAGATGTAAATCTTCTCCTACATAGCCTCCTGCCAGTTTTATATCTCAGGAATGTCTTTTTCAAGGACCTGGGGACCATCACTTTGAAATTTAATCATCAAGGAAGATAATGCCCCTATCTTCCAGTCTCTGTGGGAGAATAAGAGCCTAAGCATGGATTAGCAAACACAGATGGCCTAATTACATTGGCCAAGCTCCCCACTAATGTCCTCCAGTACTTTTCCACTAGCTGACCCCAGTTCCTAAAAACTTTCCTACCTTTTGTTTGAGCAAAGTAGAGTTCAATCTCTCTCTCTCCTACTGCAACAGTATTGAGTAAAGTCTTCCTTGCTAATTTACCTTGTCTGGTGCATTTTTTTCTTTGGCAAAAGTTCTAAGAACTACAGATCAAAGAATCTGTAAATAAATTTGAAAAAATACAGAAAACAAACAAAAATAATGGCCCAGCTAGGCCTGAGAATGAGGGTTTGTCTCTACCTTTTGTCAGCTCTTCAGTTTTATCCTACCTAACCTGAGGCAGTCTAATCTTATCAGCTCAATTTTGACCTGTTGCTAAACATTTTCTCACCCTCCAGTCATTGAAGTCTAGTTTAGAATCTTTATCTTAAATATAATCTCCAGACTATCTAGAATGATCCTTGGGAAACCATTCCCCTCCTCTCCCACCTTAGGTCAGCTATACCCTGACCTAACCCACTGATTTCTTTTTTCACACAAAAGATGTTTCCTTTACTTTTTTAGTTTTGTGCTTCATTTGGAAATGATACCCTACCTTTTTTTTTTTTTTAATTTAAGCTTTATTTAAACATATAATGGTAACCCCACCACCCTCTCCCAACCCCTCTCCCCCCAACCCCCCTCAGTTTTTTTTATGACATTAAGAGTCTCTTTTGGTTTGTCTCCCTCCCGATCCCATCTTGTTTCATTTTTACTTTTCCTACCACCTTAACTCCCACCCCCGTTGCATCTCCACTTCCTCATATCAGGGAGATCATGTGATAGTTGTCTTTCTCCAGTTGACTTATTTCGCTAAGCATAATACGCTCTAGTTCCATCCATGTCGTCGCAAATGGTAAGATTTCATTTCTTTTGATGGCTGCATAGTATTCCATTGTATATATATACCACATCTTTATCCATTCGTCTGTTGATGGGCATCTAGGTTCTTTCCATAACTTGGCTATTGTGGACATTGCTGCTATAAACATTCGGGTACACATGCTCCACAGAGGGACATCGCTCCAGAGGCTAAACTGGGGTGAAGACCTCACGGGGACAATGTGGACTCAGGTCCCGCGGGGTCACAGAAGGATCAGGGGTGTCTGAGTGTCGCAGAGCTCATAGGTATTAGAGCGGGGAAGCCGGCTGTGGAGAAAGATACCCTACCTTTAAGTCTATGTATTGCCAGCCCCCTACCATAGGGAAAGTGACTCCTGCCTCTTTGGAAAACTATCATTACTGACTGATCGCTTAGAACAGAATATTGTAAGCACATCCTGTGCTCAATATCACGTGCGACCTAATTTTTTAGTGTTGTGTCTCCTTCTTCAGATTACATTACATGCTTTGCTACCTGTTCATCAAAATAAAACTCCTTCTCTTTTTGTGCTAAGCTACATATTCCAACTTCCCTTACAGTTTGGTCTGGTCTTGTGACTAGTTCCTGCCAATGCAATGGGAGGGAAATGATATGTAGGCAATAACTTTTAAGATGTAAGGGATATTCACACATTAGGAGTTTGTAGGTTGTGGGTAAGGCAGATAAAGTCTCTTTTAGTTCATAGGTCATTGAACCACAAAGAATTACCTCTAGACTCAACAAAGGAGACTCTATATAACCTTGAGATCCTGGAGCTTGAACTAAATGTAGTAAATGGAGAAGAGTTTGGGTTGGCTCCTCTGTAAAAGGGTGTGAATGTATTTTATGTGCTGGATGAAGAATGCAAATGGAAAACTGGTGAACAGGAAGGCATACGGCTAAATGTTAATCAAAAAATGGTTCTTTTTCCTCCTGGGCACAGGGTTATAATAATCTTCCAGTCTCCCCTACAGTTAGATGTGGCCATGCAAGTTATTATCATGAATGGAAAGTAAATTGAAATAATGTGCATTATTTCAAGGCCGAAGCTTTTAAGACATGGAAGCTCCCCCTTTGATGCTCTTCTACTCCTTTGACTGGTTTAAATGAAAAAACAAAATAAAACAAAACAAAATAAAAAACAGGAGACTAAACTGGAAACTTTTATTGAAGATGGCTGAGTATGCTTTAGCCTGCATGTCTGAAAGACTGTGAAGGAGAAATGATTCACCTGTCTGTGTACCTGTCCAGGAATACTAGGAGGGACACAGACTTCTATTGTGTCTAAACCTGTGTGTGCTTGGGAATCCATTACAGCAGCTAGTGTTACCCCAGTGCTTCTCAACAGAAGGCTGTTTTGCCCCCAAGGGGATATTTCACAAGATCTGGAGCCATTTTAAGTTGTTGCAACTGGAAAGGGGAAGGTGAGTGCTGATGGTATTTAGTGGGTAGAAGTCAAGGATGCTATAAATATCCTACTATGCACTGAACAGCCTCCCCAGTAAAGAATTATCCCACCCAAAATGTCAATAGTTAAGGCAATACCTAACTAATATAAATGATTGCTTTGTAAATTGATATAAATCTGTATCCAGTCCAAATATGCTATACTCATTGGGAGAAATTAGTCAGACAACAACTCTTTGCAACAAGAAATCTTACTGAGGCTATTTTTACACGTCTGAACATTATTCAAACTGTGGTATATCTATAATGTTTAAGTGTCCATAAATCTGATTTTAACTAGATATTGCATGTTAGAAACGGCATACGTAGAATGCCACTTAAAAGGCAAGAGCATATACTAGAATAATAGAGAAGGCTCTAAATACTCATTTAAAGTTGGCATTAGAATAACAGTAAAATGTTGATATTTTATTGTCTTCAGATTCCTAAACCATTTGATCTAATTTAACAGATTAAATATACTCTCTTGGCTTTTTAATGCATATTTGAAAGAATTTTTTTGAAAGATAACAGCAGTGTTTTGAGGTAGCTCTTTCCAGAGATTATCAGTGCAACAATGTGAAAGATGGGAGAAAGAGGAAAGCATGAGGTTAATGGAGCTGAGTATTTTACCCCCAGCTTTAATGAAATGTAATTGACCAAAACTGCTAGAACTTATACGGGAATTCAGTAAAGTCTCAGGATGTAAAATCAATGCACAGAAATCAGTTGCATTTCTATATAGCACCAAGACAGAAGAAAGAAATTAGGAGTCAGTCCCATTTACAATTGCATCCAAAACCATAAGATACCTCGAAATACACCTAGCCAAAGAGTCAAAGACTCTGTACTCAGAAAACTATAGAGTACTCATGAAAGAAATTGAGGAAGACACAAAGAAATGGAAAAACATTCCATGCTCATTGATTGGAAGAACAGATATTATGAAAATGTCTATGCTACCTAGAGCAATCTACACATTTAATGTAATTCCTATCAAAATACCATCAACTTTTTTCAAAGAAATGGGACAAATAATCTTAAAATTTATATGGAACCAGAAAAAACCATGAGTAGCCAAAGGAATGTTGAAAAAGAAAATCAAAATTGGTGGCAAAATAATTCCAGACTTCAAGTTCTATTACAAACTATAATCATCAAGACAGTATGGTTCTACACAAAAACAGACACAGAGAGCAATGGAACAGAATAGAGAGAAATGGACCCTCAACTCAATGTTCAACTAATCTTCAACAAAGCAGGAAAGAATGTCCAATGGAAAAAAGACAGCCTCTTCAACAAATGGTGTTGGGAAAATTGGACAGCCACATGCAGAAGAATGAAACTGGACCATTCCTTACACCACACACAAAAGCAGACTCAAAATGGGTGAAAAGCCTCAATGTGAGACCAGAATCCATCAAAATCCTTGAGGAGAACAAAGGCAGCAACCTCTTCCACCTCAGCCACAGCAACTTCTTCCTAGAAACATCTACAAAGGCAAGGGAAACAAGGGCAAAAACTGAACTATTGGAAATTCATCAAGATCAAAAACTTTTGCAGAGCAAAGGAAACAGTCAACAAAATCAAAAGATAACCAGCTTTATCAGATAAAGGGCTAGTATTCAAAATCTAAAAAGAACTTATCAAACTCAACACCCAAAGAACAAATAATCCAATCAAGAAATGGGCAGAAGACATGAACAGACATTTCTGCAAAGACATCCAAGTGGCCAAGACACATGAAAATATGCTCAACATCACTAGGCATCAGGGAAATACAAATCAAAACCATAGCAAGATTCCACCTCATACAAGTCAGAATGGCTAAAATTAACCAGTCAGGAAACAACAGATGTTGGCAAAGATATGGAGAAAGGGGAACCCTCCTACACTGTTGGTAGGAATGCAAGCTGGTACAGCCACTCTGGAAAACAGCTTGGAGTTTCCTCAAAAAGTTGAGAATAGAGCCACCCTATGACCAGCAATTACACTACTGGGTATTTACTCTAATGATACAAATGTAGTGATCTGGAGGGGCACATGCACCCCAATGTTTATAGCAGCAATGTCCACAATAGTCAAACTGTGGAAAGAGCCTAGATGTCCATCAACAGATGAATAGATGAAGAAGATGTGATACACAAACACAAACACACACACACACACACACACACACACAGGGGAATATTATGCAGCCACCAATAAAACAAAATCTTGCCATTTGCAACAACATGGATGGAACTAGAAAGTATTATGCTAAGTGAAATAAGTCAATCAGAGAAAGACAATTATCATATGATCTCACTGATATGAGGAATTTGAGAGGTAGAGTGGGGGATCGCAGGGGGTAGGGAGGGAAAAAATGAAATAAGATGGGACCATGGAGGGAGACAAATCGTTAAGAGACTCTTAATCTCAGGAAACAAACTAAGGGTTGCTGGGGGGTGGGGGAGAGAAGGATAAAGAAGCAGGACTGTGTCAAATTAAAAAGCATATGCACAACAAAGGAAACCAGCAAAATGAAAAGGCAGCCTACTGAATGGGAGAAAGTATTTGTAAATCATATCTGATAAGAGGTTAATATTCAAAATATAGAAAAAACATATATAACTCAATAGCAAAACAAATAAACAAAACCCAAGCAAATTAAAATATGGACAGAAGATCTAAATGGGTATTTTTCCAAGGAAGACAAGTACATCAAAAGATGCTCACATCACTAATCATCGGGAAAATGTAAGTTAAAGCCATAATGATATATTGCCTCATACCTGTTAGAAAGGATGGCTATTATCAAAAAGACAATTATGTGGGCTCTCTGCTCAGCATGGAGCCTGCTTCCTCCTCTCTCTGCCTGCTTCTCTGCCTACTTGTGATCTCTGTCTGTCAAGTGAATAAATAAAATCTTTAAAAAAAAAAGACAATTATGTTTGTATTGACAAAGATATCAAGAAAAGGGAATCCTTGTGTACTACTGGTGGGAATGTAAATTGGTGCAGCCACTAAGGAAAATAGTATAGTTTCTTCAAAAAATTAAGAGCAGAATTACCATATTACCTATTAATTTTCTGAGATATATATCCAAAGAAAACAAAAATGCTAATGCAAAAAGAAATGTGCTCCTCTATGTGCTCTGAAGCATTTTTATTTTTATTTTTTTTTTAAGATTTTATTCATTCATTTGACAGACAGAGATCACAAGTAGGCAGAGAGGCAGGCAGAGAGAGAGGAAGGGAAGCGGACTTCCTGCTGAGCAGAGAGCCCGATGCGGGGCTCCATCCCAGGACCCTGGATCATGACCTGAGCTGAAGGCAGAGGCTTTAACCCACTGAGCCACCCAGGTGCCCCTAAAGCATTATTTTTAATAGCCAACATATGGAAACAGTCTACGTGTCTGTGGATGGATGACTGAGAGGAAACTGTGATGTATATACACAATGGAATATTATGAAGGCATAAGAAAGAACAAAATGCTGCTATTGGCAATAACATCGGTGGACCTTGTGGGCATTGTCCTAAATGAAATAAGTTAAACAGAAAAAAGCAAATAGCATACTATCTAACTTACTTGTGAAATCTTAAACAAAAAAAATCAGCCAAACTAAAAAAAGCTCATTCATACAGAGAACAGATTGGTGGTTGCCAGAGGTGCTGGGTGGAAGGTAGGAGAAATGGGCATAGGAGGTCAAAAGGTACAGACTTCCATTTATGAAATAAAAAAAGTTGTGGGGATGTAATGAACAGCATGGCAACTATAGTTAATAATACTCTATTGCATATTTGAATGTTGGCTAAGAGAGTAAATCTTCACATCACAAGAAAACAAATTCTATAACTATGCATGGCAAAATATGTTAATCAGACTTACTATGATAATTTTGCAAAATATGAAATATAGGATCATTAGGTTGTATACCTGAAATGCATGTAGTGTATGTCAATTATACTTCAATGTTTAAAGTGACAGAAACTGATACTGTAATTATCACTAATATCTAGCTCTTTCTACCCACCTATTTACTTATCAACCTGTCTACTTAACTGCTTTCACTTCCCTATATTACCCAGACATGTATGTGTATAAGACATAGACTGTTAGCCCTATTCTCCACTTAGCTCTTTAATTTTAATAAGAAACAATCATTTTAAGTAGATTCTTTCATAATAATTCTGTTTAAGGTTTTTCTTCCTCAGATTTTTTCCTATATTAAGGAAATATTTAATAAAGTAAAAATACTCAACAAAGGCTTATCTAAAATAACATATCACTGAAAAATATTAATCATAAGCAAAAATAAAAATGAAAAAGTACTGGTCTTGAAACTGAAAATCAAGAAAATATGACAACGATCACCAGGCTTGGATAACCCTGACAATGAAATAGAAAGCTGAATAAATTAATACCTTTGAATGTCAGAAAAAAATATTAACGTAATTGCCTTTTAGACGGGAAGTTAAAATGGGAATAATCCCTTTCAGATCCAAGGCTATCAACAGGAAGTATATGAATCTGGGCTAATTCTCTTCACATAGTTCTGAACACTTTTTAAAAAATCTTAATTCTGTGAAAGTAAGCCTTGCCTTAGAGGATTTAGTGTGCAAATTCAGCAGCTCCAGTAATAAGGTTGTTTCTTTGGCTGATTCCTGTTAAAGTGTTCCCTGGGTATCATTTCAGTTAGGGCAAGTTCAATGAACCCGTGTGTCTTTCGTAACTTGTGGTAAAATGAAACTGATTAACTCAGTGAGCTTTAAAAATGTCTAGTACAGCTGGCTTAATAGTTTTGTCTATTATCTGTTAGTGTTTGCTACACAGCTTTGTTTCTCTAAATATCTTGTCAGGTTTTTGTTAGCATTGAGAGGAAAATCCATATGTTTAACTATAATAACAAAATATATATATATAATTAGCCTTATGTAACCAAACTAGAAATATTTTCACTATATTTCATATATATAACATATACTTTGAGTTTATTTTATTTTATTTTATTTTTAAATGTATCAATGATCTAAATACATAGACTTAAAGCCGATCTGCAAGGAAACACTTTTTACTATACCCAGCTGCTGTATTTCTGAACATGTTTAAATTCATATGATGGTTCATTCAGTGGAAGGAGAGTCAAAGAAGGTCTTCATATTAGTCAGAAACCCATAGCACTGAAGCAAAAATAGAAAGCACTAAACTAAACTACTTGAAGACCTGATGCCTCTGAACTTTGAGTACAGAAAATAAAGCTACAGTATATCCCGGCTCTCCTTGTTTGTTGATTTACGTGAAATCTTTAACATCCTCAGTTTCTCTGAATTGATAAAACAAAGTTTTGGCATAAAGCAAAGGAGTATATCGAAAAAGTATTCCAGATAATAATATATGACAACCTACAGAAGAGAAGATTTTTTAATTGGAAGAGGAAGATGGGAAAGTGAAGTCATGCTATACAATGTTATAAAATTGTAACAAAGAAGGCAGAGCAGTGTTCATGTCTAAGAATACTTAGATACTAAGATACTTAGATAATGTATTAATTCTGGCTCTTTTCATCATTTTATCATGAAAGTCAATGAGCAATTTTTCTAAAGTTGATCTTCAATATTTAGTAAAGCCATAGCAAATGATGTGTTTTAATCTCCAAGTTTTATTTTTAGGAAACTGAATTTGATGACATTTTCTTTAACTGACACACAAATTATAGAATTTAATTCTTCTGATTCACCAACCACTATTAGTCATAGTATAAGAAAAATCAAGTACATATATATGATTATTACCTATCATAAATACAAGTTTTTATTTGGGATATAACAGAGGCATATATAATTAACATCATGAGTGAAAAATCTGAGTATCTAATAACATATTGAAGACAAGAATAACACTATATATAAAAATTAATTTTCTATTAAAGCTTTTAAGATTTTCCCACATAATATAAAAATTTAAAAAGCTAGCAGTAAAGTATAAAATAAAATTTCAGAACCAAATGAGCATGTCCTAGGTCAAATAAGTTAAAATATGTATATCTAATCATCCACCTAAACAGTTAACTAGAACAATATATGTAGGGAGAAATATAAAATTTTGTAAGGACAGCTTCAAATGAGGGCACAGAGGGAAGCTAATATTCCAAACAAAAACTGGAAGCATTAAGCCAGCAATTCCCATTGGGATGGTGTTGGCTAGAGTACATTAAATAAGACAATAAAGTTAAAGAAGCTCTTGTAAAGTTCTGGACAAGGATAAATGTGTTTATCAGTGGTCAGCAATGAACTTTGATGGGTCTGGAATGAGCTGAGAAATCATGTATAAAACATTATGATCAACAATGCAGTATACTAGATTTTGGTGTTCTTTCACTGTTATATTGTGACGTTCCTTGAATATGCTGAACAAATCTATTAATCATTGCTGCTGAGATGGCCATTCTACCAGATATGTAGAAAGCTGAGTGATTTCTTCCTTTATTCCATGAAAATAGAATTATTACCAGTAAACAAACCAATTTTTAAAATTTCCCTTTAACATCTGGTAGAAACTTATTGAAATATAAACTTAGCAGAGCATTATTCTCAATAGATAAAAAAATGTCAACTCAAATAAATTTACTAGGCATCTACTCTGAGTAATTCTCATATGGTATAAATGGGTGTGAAAGTGCTTTGTAAAATGCAAAGTTTTACTCAAATTTTAGTCATGAATATAATAAAGCTTCAATGGCCACTAACCACTGGGCATGGGGCAGTGCATTTGAACAGAAGTAAATATAGCATGGTATGTACTGTCAAAAGCCTAAATGAGGAATTAGAAACATACAACCAAGTCAGCAATTGGCATCTTGTAAAAAGTGTTGTGAGGGAAGTGTGCAAAGTGTTCTCTGGGGATGCAAAGTGTCTACACTGGGCTTGGGGAAAGGGAAATCTTCTTTGGAGAGAAGGGGGAGCACAGTGTATCAATATCCAAATTTCAGACCTTAATTTTTTCATGTTGTAGTGATATTTACATAATGATGACTATAGGACCCTGTTGCTTCAACAATTTTCCATTTTATCCTTTTAAAGGCAAGAAGACTCATGGACTCATTAAAATGCTCCATGGCATGAGATGGCACTTGCAGCTGGACTGTGTATGAACTGAGAGAGTCAGCAACTGTGGGAAACATCTGTGCTGTCTTATCTGGGCCCCTTCAGATTTCAACTTCATTTATAGCTTATATTTTGCAGTTTTGCCTACTACAACCAGAATTCTACTCCCCAACTCACCCCTCCCTACCACACACACACTACTTAAGGACTAAATATCCCTTCAAAGGAAACCTTGTAACTAACATGACTTTACTTCAGTTAGCCTACAGGAATCATAGCCAAGGATGTCCTAACAAAAATATTAACATCTCACTTTATCCTCAGGAATCTCTTGGTTTAGTCAAAAATGTTACATGGTCACTGTAGATAAAATTGCCTTGGATTCTTGCCCAACACTTAGGATCCAGGATTCTGGAAAAAACACATCATCACAAGCTCCTGTTTTTGCCCTGCCGGGCTTGTCAATTCCCAGGACTAATTCTTTGTTTCAAGGTTTGACACTAGTATTTTGTTTTTTTCCAACTTAATGCCAGTGACCCAATCTTCACAATACTCATAAATAATATATAATATGCTAACAGCATTTAGTTTTGCCTTAGGATAACAAGCCAGTCAATTGTTTATAAGTAGTAAAGATGGATTTTACAATGATGATATGGTTTAATCCTCCAGTTATATGAATTAAAAATGACACAACATTATCCTTTAGGCTGTTACATAGAATTTAGTGTTATGCCTGAAAAGGGTGTGATTGCAGTTTTTTCCTCATCACACTATCATAAACTACATTTTAGTACCAAATTTTTATGTGCATAACTGCAAGAGAGAAATAAGGTACTAAAAGATAAGATTGAGGGTTACTAAGATGAACAAAAAGGAGAAACTACCATGCAGATTATATATATATATATATGTATATGTGTGTGTGTATATATATGTATATATATATATTCATCAAAAATATGAATATACACATATTACATAATCAGCATATATTATAAAAACAGTATCTTAATTTATTCATGTGCTTTATGGTTCTTAGTATTTTACATGTACGTTTGCATTTTTCCTCCCAAAAAATCTAAATAGTAGATGACACTATTATCCCCATTCTTAATATGGGGAAACTGAAAAAGAGAAGAACAAATGATTTGTCCAAGATTACACAAGTTATAAGTAAGGTGTGGAACAGATCATTTGACTTCCAGAACCTACATTCTTAATTATCACGCAAGTATATTACATAATTTTTAAAGTAAATACTTGTAGTATGGTAAAGAAATCTTGACAACCCAATGACTTTATAAAACAGATTAAAAACAAAAACAAAAACAAAAACTGAACACATTCGTGTATCCAGTACCTAAAATAAAAACAAACATTATCTGCACCTAAGAAATCCTGCTTATACCCAACCTTGGTCATATCTACCCCTTCTCCAATATGATACTAGATTCATTTTGCCAGTTTTGAACTTTATATAAATGGCATTATATCAAATGCAACATGTTTCTTTTACTTAACATTGTGAAATTTATCCATTTTGTGTATAATAATATTTTTTTAAGATTTTATTTATTTATTTCACAGACAGAGATCACAAGTAGGCAGAGAGGCAGGCAGAGAGAGAGGAGGAAGCAGGCTCCCTGCTGAGCAGAGAGCCCGATGCGGGGCTCAATCCCAGAACCCTGGGATCATGACCTGAGCCGAAGGCAGAGGCTTTAACCCACTGAGCCACCCAGGTGCCTCATTTTGTGTATAATAATTTTTTAAAAGATGTATTTATTTTAGAGAGAGAGGGTAAAAGAGTGAGTACAGGTGGGATGAGCCGAGGGAGAAGGAGAGGGAGAGAGAATCTCAAACACACTCCACACTGAGCATGAAGCCTGACATCGGGCTTCATCTCAGGACCCTAAGATCAAGACACTGAGATCATGGCCTGAGCCAAAACCAAGAGTTAGATGCTTAACCAACTGTGCCACTCAGGCACCCCTGATTTAATTCTTACCACTAGGGAGTAGATTATTGAATGATTGTACCATAAACATTTGCATTGTTTGCAGTCTGGGGTTATTACAAAAAGGTGCTGTTCTGAAAATTCTTTATATGGTTTTTGGTATGCATCTATTTGTATTTCTGCCATATCCTTCCCCATCTTAGGTATTTTTCCTTTTTCCCCATTCCAGTCAACTGATGATTGTGTATTACTTGTAGTTTTATTTTTCATTTCCCTGATGACTAGTTGAGTTGAGCATGTTGCCATATTTTTTGGCTATTTGTATAACTCCTTTGTGAAATGTCTAGATTAGGTTTTATGACTTTTAATTGTTTGAAGGCATTCTTTATACATTATAGATACGAGTCCTTTGGGACCACAGCTTTAAGTCATGCCTACTATTTCTAGCCTGTTCTTCCCAATGATTTGCTTACAATTTCAAAATTGCCTAGCCAGACTAATCACATAAGCCAATTTCTTGGAATAAATATCTAAATACATACCTCTTACTGGTTCTTTTTCTCTGGATGAAACTTGACACATATAATATTTTTTATCAGATTATGGAATTTCCCATCTTATTTTAGTTTGCTGAAAGTATTTTTTTAAATCATGAATGGGTGTTAATGTTTATCAAATGTTTTTCTGCATATGTTGATATAATTATATGGCTTTATTCTACTAAGCTGCTAATGTGATTAATTATGCTGATTGATTTCTGATGTTAGTTGAAACTTGCATTACTGAAGTAAACCCCACTTGATCACTGATGAGGTATTCTTTTTTTTTTTTTTTTGTATCTTTGGAGTTGATTTCCAACATCTTGTTTAAAATTTTCTTGCCAATATTCATGAGAAATATTGGTTGGTGATTTTCCTTTCTTATTAATGTCCTTATTAGGCTTTATTAAAAATTATGCAGCCTCATAAATAAGTTGAAAATATACCCTCTATTTTTTTGTTCTGTGTAAGAATATAATTCATATAATTTCTTTTTAATATGTGGAAGAATTCACCAATATAATCTTCTGGGCCAGTATAATCATCTCAGCCTACGTGTTCTACATTTCTTTAAGGGGAAAAATACATTCAGATTTGTTTTTATTCTGTCAGTTATAAGTTGTATTTTTCAAAGAATTTTGTCCACTTTCTTCAAACTGTCAAGTTTACTGCCAATTTTTTTTTTCATTTTAGATATATTATCTTACTGGTATTCTAATCTTTTTAATTGCCAGCATTCACTATATATATATATATGTATATATATTTTAAAGATTTTATTTATTTGACAAATCACAAGTAGGCAGAGAGGCAGGTGGGGGTTAGGGAGCAGGCTCCCTGCTGAGCAGAGAGCCCGATGTGGGGCTCTATCCCAGGACCCTGGAATCCTTACCTGAGCCGAAGGCAGAGGCTTTAACCCACTGAGCCACCCAGGTGCCCCTATAAAATATATTTTTAAAACTTTATTTTATGAGGGTAGTTTTAAGTACACAGAAAACTAAAGGAAAAGCACAGAGCTTTCCCACATACCTTCTGTTCTGACACATGCATTGCCTTCCCCATTATTAATATCTCCCACCCACCTCATTGATACATTGGTTATATTTGATGAACCTACCTTGACACATCATAATCACCTGAAGCCCATAGTTTACCTTATGATTCACCCTTGGTTTGGAATATTATGTGGGTTTGAACAAATGTCTAATGATATGTATCCATCATTATATCATACAGAATATTTTCACTGTCCTAATAATTGTCCATTCTCCACCTATTCATCCTTCCTACTCATCAACCCCTGGCAGTGACTGATCTGTTTGCTGGCTCCATAGTATTGCTTTTTCCTGAATCTCATAAAGTTGGAATCAAATTTTTCAGATTGGCTTCTTTTGCTTTAAGTTTTCTCCATGTCTTCATGATATGATAGCTCATTTTTTAAATTGCTGAATAATATTTTATTGTCTGGATATAGTATCATTTGTTTTTCCACTCATCTACTGAAGAACATCTTTGTTGCTTCAAGTTTTGGCAATTATGAATAAAGCTGCTATAAATACCCACATGCAGATCTTTGTATGGAACACAGTTTCCAATTGGGTAAACACCAAAGTGTGCAATTACTGAATTATTAGTTAGGTAAGAGTATGTTTAGTTTTGTAAGAAACCACAAAACTGTATTCCAAAATGGGCATACCATTTTGCATTCCCACCTATAATGCATCAGAGTTTCTGTAGTTCTATATCTTCACCAGCATTGGTTGTCGGTGTTTCAGATTTTGGCCATCCTAATAGATGTGTAGTGGTATCTCATTGTTTTTTTTTTTTTTTTACTTTATTTAAGCTTTATTTAAACATATGATGTAACCCCACCACCCTCACCCAACCCCTCTTCCCCCCACCCCCCTCAGTTTGTTTTATGACATTAAGAGTCTCTTTTGGTTTTTCTCCCTCCCGATCCCATCTTCTTTCATTTTTACTTTTCCTACCACCTTAACTCCCACCCCCGTTGCATCTCCACTTCCTCATATCAGGGAGATCATGTGGTAGTTGTCTTTCTCCAGTTGACTTATTTCGCTAAGCATAATACGCTCTAGTTCCATCCATGTCGTCGCAAATGGTAAGATTTCATTTCTCATTGTTTTAATTCACATTTTCCTGCTGACATTTGATGTGGAGCATCTTTTCATATGCTTATGTGTTATCTATATATCTTCTTTGTGAGGCATCAATTAAGATATGTGGGCCATTATTTAACTGGATTGTTTTCTTAGTCCTGAATTTTAAGTTGTTTGTATGTTTTGACTAGTGGTCCTTTATCAGATGGGTCTTCTGCAAATATTTTTTCCCTTTTTGTGGCTTGTCTTCTTATTCTCTTGACATTGTCTTTCACAGAGCAGGAGTTTTACATTTTAGTGAAGTCTAGTTTATCAGTAATTCCTTTTGTGCATTGTACCTTTGGTTTCATCTCTAAAGAGTCATCACCATACCCATGGTCATCTAGGCTTTCTATTATATTGTCATCTAGAGTTTTATAATTTTCTGTTTTATATTTATATCTGAGATCAATTTTGAGTCACCTCTTGTGAAGGGTGTAAGGTCTCTATTTAGATTAATTTTTTGCAGGTGGATGTCCAGTTGTTCCAGTACCATCTGTTGAAAAGACTAGCTTTTCTCCACTGTACTACATTTGCTCCTTTATCAAAGATCAGTTTATTATATTTATGTAAATTTATTTCTAGACTATCTATTCTATTCCATTGCTTTCTTTGTCTACTCTTTTCCAATTTCACAGTCTTGATTACTGTACCTCTAGTGGGTCTTATATTCAGGTAACATAAGTCCTCCAACTTTTTTCTCTTTCAGTATTGTTTTGGCTATTATGAGTCTTTTGCTTCTCCATGTAAATTTCAAAATCAGTTTGCCAATGTCGGATTGTCGTCATGACACTATTGGAGTCTTCTGTTTCATGAACATGAAATAGCTCTTCATTTACTTAGTTCTTTGATTTTGCTCACCTGAGTTTTGTAATTTTTCTTATATTGTTCTTACACATTTTTTTTTAGATTGATATCTAAATTTCATTTTAGTGAGTGCTAATGTAACTGATACGGTACTTTTAATTTCTTTAATTTCAAATTTCATTTTAAGGACTGCTAATGTAACTGATATGGTACTTTTAATTTCAAATTCATTTCTGATATATAGGGAAACAATTTACTTTTCGATATTAACCTTATATCCTGCTACCTTGTTTATTAGTTCTAGAAGGTTCTTTTGTTGATTCTTTCTTTTTGTCGATTCTTTTCTTTTGTTGATACCTTGCAAAGAGAGATGGGTTTTATTTCTTCCCAATCTAAATGTCTTGTCTTCCTTCTTTTCTCTTCTTTTCTTTACCTTTCCTTTTCTTTTCTTATTACATTAGCTAGAACTGCCAATTTTGAAGAGAGAGGGAATACTTTTGCCTTGCATTTAATCTCAGTGGAATAGTTTCAACCTTATCACCATTATACATGATGTTAGCTATAGGGCTTTTTTGTAGATATAGATAATGTATATCCTCTCTTGATTCTGATTAACTTGAAAGAGGATTTCCATTTTTATTAAGCTCACAAAAGAAACAACATCTTTGTTGATTCTCTTCATTTTGTATTTGAGTTTGGTTTTATTTTTATATTTGGTTTTAATTATCTTTATTATTTCCCCTTTTCTATTTTCTTTGGTTGAAGTTTGATTTTTACTATCTTAATTTTGAAATTTATCTTTGATTTGCATCCTTTTTAAAATGTATATATTTAAAGTAATAAATTTCCTTTTGAGCACTGCTTCAGCAGCTTACCTACAAATGAAGTAATATTCTTGTATCATGAAAGTTAATTCCAGCAAATGTGGAATTGGCCTGAGCTGGTTTTTTGAAGTGATAGATGTACTTAAATGGCACTGACCTCTGATCAAGGCATGAAATATGCTGATTAATAGTGTTTTCTGGTAACCATGTGTCCGAAGTGAGTTTGGGGATGCTTTGTACCAGGTTGATAGCAATGTTTATTTGTAACAATGAGATTGATTTTTTCACCTGTTCTTGGTTAAGAACCTCAGAAGGCTTGGCCACTGAGGATGTTTATGTAGCAAGAAAATGCCTATATGACCTGAAGGATATAAGAAGCTATGACCAAGACCCATTTTGCACTCCTTGGTTCAGTGTGTTCTATGCGCATGTCAGTGGTTCCAAATCTGTGAGAGCTGGAGCTCAGTTAGGACCCTAAGTGAAGGTCCAATGTTTTTAAAATCTTAACTTGCTTCAGCTCCTAAGAGAAAACAATGGGAATGCTGACATCTGTCTTGTCACCTGCACAGGATAAAAGGGAACAGAACCCCTGATATGACAGTCTCTGCTGGAATTAGACTGTTAAGTGGAGTGGGGATGCAATAAGGGAAGAAAAAAATACTAGCCTAACAGGAACATGTTTGCACACTTGGGTGGGTCCTTCCTCACTATAAGAATCTATGCTGTGTGGGCACCCAGGTGGCTCAGTGGGTTAAGCCTCTGACTTTGGCTCAGTTCATGATCACAGGGTCCTGGGATGGAGCCCCGTATCGGGCTCTCTGCTAAGCAGGGAGCCTGCTTCCCTTTCTCTCTACCTGCCTCTCTGCCTCCTTGTGATCTCTCTCTCTCTCTGTCAAATAAGTAAATAAATAAATAATCTTAAAAAAAAAAAAAAAGAATCTGTGCTGTGTTTACTGGAGCATGTAAGCAGCAATGCCATAAGAGGCTGTTGATGCTCTGGGAGAAAGAGTAGAATGAAAAAATAAAAAGTAAAATCTGGAGTTTTTAAATGTTGTATTGGTTTTTGTTTTTCATATGGGAGGGAGATGCTGTGAATCATAAAGTAGTGCAGGGGAGTGGGTTTGCAGCGAAAAGAGGTAGTCAATGCCAGGTAACCCAGTTGCTTCTTTGAATATTTCTTCAGTTCCTTTCTGGGTTCAGGTGGCAGTGATGAAGCCATCTGTAAGTGGCACTTGCAGAGGTGGAGGGGGTGTGAAAGAAGCCAGAAAAGCAGGGTACCTCAAGATAATCTCCAGGAAAATTGGAGATTGTGCCACATAATGATCCACCATTTAATTCTATTAACTTGCCTATTTTAGATATCTCATGTAAGTAGAATCACACAGTATTTATCTTTTGGTGACTAGCTTATTTCACTTAGTGTAATGCCCTTGAGTTCGTTCATGTTGTTGCATATTGCAAAAATTTCCTTTTTATGGCTAAATGATATTCCATGGTGTGTGTGTGTACACGTGTGCATGTCACATTTTCTTTATCCATTTATCCACTGAAGGACACTTAGGTTGTTACCATATCTTGGCCATTGTGGATAATATTGCAATGAACATAGGAGCGCAGATATCTCTTTATAATACTAATTTCATTTCTTTTGGATATACACCCAGAAGAGAGAATGCTGAATCATTTGGTACTTCTATTTTGCATTTTTTTTGAAAACACTCAATATTGTTTTCTATAGGGTCTATACCAAAATTTTATCATTATTAAAAACTACTAGATGCTAAGCTATGCATTATTTTGTCAATATCTAACTCATGAAAGTAGATATTTAATGTAATGAGGTATATGATCTCATTGTTCATGGTTTAAAAACATTGCAGAAAATAGCATCAGGAATTTTTATGTAAATTGCAGAGCTTTACTCTTAATTTTTATACTTAAATGCTTAAATGTCATCTAGAAAAAAATAGCTTCTGATAGAGTAAGTTAAAGGACTCAGCACTTTATATAATTTGGTATTTGTTTTCCTCCTGACAAGAGAAATTCAACCAATCACTGAATGAATTTTATGCTATAATTCAAATACGATCTAAAAATAGTTTTTATACTTTGCTTGTCAAGTAGTTCATTCCTATGGAGACTTTGTGATTCTCAGAAGCAATTCATTTACAGTTCACAGATGCCTAATATTGCTGGATGCTGTGGAAGCACACATGCCCATCTTGCTAAATACAAAAATCTTACAACTAAATATCATATGTGACAAATTTGTGTTGGCTTCTCATCATGGGTGTCATATATAGCTCAGTTTGAAAACCAAATCTTTCAATTTTGAGAGGTAATAAAAAAAGTCGAGTTGTCATGAAACCACTCCATGTTATTCTACCCTATATAGATGCAACCCTATCTTAACGCCAGTTTTAACAACCACTAATCTAATGTACAACTAAATTATCACCAACTTCTCAAAAGGAAAATAAATCCTCTTTTTTTGAAGAGCTATGCAATATCTGAAAACAGAATTTGAAAGATAAAATAAAAGAATATAAGATCATCTATTGGGGCACCTGGGGGGCTCAGTGGGTTAAAGCCTCTGTCTTCGGCTCAGGTCATGATCTCAGGGTCCTGGGATCAAGCCCCGCATCAGGCTCTCTGCTCAGCGGGGAGCCTGCTTCCTCCTCTCTCTCTGCCTGCCTCTGCCTATTTGTGATCTCTGTCTCTCAAATAAATAAATAAAATCTTAAAAAAAAAAAATCATCTATTAAAAAAAAAAAAAAACCAACCCTAACAAGGCAATAAAAAAAGAGCACGGTTTATTTGAAGAGTATCAGGAGCTCCTCTAGACACTGATCAAAAGCCAGATAAGCAAATGCTAAATTCCCTGCTCCAAGGGAGAAAAGCTGATTTAAAGACTCATGTCAAGCAGTAATAATGGTAAAAAGAGATGAGCTGCAACATTAAAAAAAAGAAGAAGAAAGGAGGAAAGAACATTTTCTTTTTAAAAGTTTCTATATTTTCAGAGGTAAAGTGGAGAAAAATATAAATGCGATGTTATGATGCAGTAGGTGCAACTTGAAATCTTAGATTCCACAGTATTCCTACAACACAAAAAATTAAGAATTTGGAGGATGGATTGACTCCAGATATACTCTAATTCAAATCCTCTTACAGTATAGATAAAGTCAACAAATCCTCAAGAGAAAAAAAATCACTCCCCCAGGCCCTAGAACCAAAAAATTACAAAATTAAGACCAGAACCCAGATTGGCCTAGAATACATTGTCATTCTTGTCATATTTTTCAACTTGGAAAATGTAGAGTCATCCTTTTTGAGTTATATTGGGCATCTTCTCCTATTTGACAACTAGATATTCTACTCTTTTTGACACCACCATCACCAGAATCATACTTTGGCTACTGGCTTCTGATATTCCTTCGTCCTAGGTTTCTCGGGTGCCTCTCATTTTCAAAAGACTGTGAACCTCATGAGGTCAAGACTTGGTTTTATTTATCTTTGATTTTACTGGAATCCACCACCTTTTATGACACATAGCATTTGAGCAAGATGTTAAATTGCTCTACCTGTAATTATTTACATGAATTTCTATTGAATTTCATATATCAAACCCAGCTGGATTTGTGCAATCCATCTCCTTTTTGGGCCTTGACAGCTTCCTGGAGACCTGCTGTTTACTATCCATCCCTTATCTCCTGTCACTGCTGGCACTC